>JADLZK010009368.1:0-295432 GCA_015847255.1 Hyparrhenia diplandra
AGTCTCATTTCCTTATTGGAAAAAGTCCATATTCCCTCCCCAACTATCACACAAGTTTACTTTTCCTCCCTCAACTCCAAAACCGGACAAATCACCTTCCCCAACTTTTTCAAACCATGCATTTTTCCTCCCTCGAGCAGTTTTGAGGGCGGTTTTGCTACAGTAACCGCGAGTTTGCTACCCTAAACCGTGGGTTGCTACAGTACCAGCACGTTTATCTTTTTTTAATAAAAAAATCCGGTTGAATCTTTGAAAAATCATAGTAAATCATAGAAAAATCATAAAATGAAAAATCCGGTTTTGTTGGACTCCACATGAGTAGATCTACACAGTGAATATACAATATGGTATACTTTAGTTCAACAAAATAATTATAGAAGCTGAAGCTACGAATTATTTTAATTAATTATATATTCACCTTGTAGAACTTTGTACTAAAGCATATCATATTAAATCTTCTTTGTGTAGATCTACTCATGTGGAGTCTAACAAAATTAGATTTTCTATTTTATTTTTTTTTTTTGTGATTTTCTATGATTTTTCAAAGATTCACCAAATAAATAAAAAAAAAGAAAAAGACAAAATTTTTCGTAGCAAAAACTTTGTACTAAAGCATATCATATTATATATTCACTGCGTAGATCTACTCATGCGGAGTCCAACAAAACAAGATTTTTTATTTTATGATTTTTCTATGATTTACTTTGATTTTTCAAAGATTCAACTGGATTTTTTTTAGAAAAAAGGACAATCGCGTTGTTACTGTAGCAACCCACGGTTACTGTATCAAAACCGCCTTCAAAACCGCTCGAGGGAGGAAAAATGCATGGTTTGAAAAGTTGGGGGAGGTGATTTGTCCGGTTTTGGAGTTGAGGGAGGAAAAGTAAACTTCTCGTGATAGTTGGGGGAGGGAATGTGGACTTTTTCCTTCCTTATTTGTGTTGGGATATGCATTTCAGTGGACATGGGCTTCGTCCGTGGATTTTTTTTAAAATTTAACCCTTTTTCAAAATAAATTTCAAATGTATCCCTAGTTTGAAACATATTACACCCGGTATCCATTTTTGTCGCGTCGGCCCCCGGTGGCGTGATTTTTTTACATGTCGCGCCACCGCGATGTGGCGCGACCGTGCATCCACGGTGGCGGACTGGCGTTGACCGGTGCTGGCGTGGCTCGTCGTGGGGGCCGCCGCGTCGCGCCAGTGCATGCGGTGCGACGCAGCGTGTAGTTGGCCTGTTTTGGTGGATTAGATGTGTCATGCATGTACGTGTGTATTTTGATCAGCTTTTTGCATGCATGCGTCCATCCATCCGTCACTTCCCCATTGCAACGCCATGCTCATACGCCCATGACTCACGCGGTCAGAACCTCCAGTGCTCACATGCATTGCCCTGTCCATGCCACTCCAGTGCCTGCTGACCCAAATCGTTTGCTTGATATTCACATTCATAGGACTCTATAAGAGAGGAGTGAGCGATGGGCCCCACTATTGTAAGCAACTAAAAAATACTATAACTCACAAACCAAAAGTCCAAATTAAATTCTGATTCCACCATTAAATTCGTTTTAATTAATACTTCAAAACTAGATGTCACATGAGTATATTTAGTGGAACCTACAAATGATAGTTAGTATAAAGTAGAGATATAAAGAAAGGATGAGTGCGGGAGAGAGTACCGTAAAGAAAAGAATCATTATAACTTAGATGTATAGATGAACAAAATAAAGAAACATAAGTACGGGATATGACTGCTTTTTATTTGGTTATCCTCAACCATGCCAAATCGTTTTAATTTAGAAATGATATTTTGTCTTCATCATCTGGACACCTACAGTACGAGTAGAGTACACTACACTACAGTAGGAGTATATACTCCGATTAGCTCGTGTGCCATGCATTTGCATTAATTACTCGCTAGCTAGCTAGAATTACATTATTGCATGCACTTTTTAATCTGATCAACACTTTTTACCAATCCCGGTAGGTTTTTTACCGTCACTCAGCTTCTCAGCAGCTGGATAGGACTACGGATGGACATGCCATGACAACTCTTACTATAGGTCCGCATGCACATGCCATGACTACGGATGAATTGATGGATGGATGGATGGATAGGCAGACCAACTGTTGTTTTGCATGGGATGCATGGGATCTCTCCGTCGCGCCGCATGCACCGGGCGCGACGGAGCGGCCCCCGACGCCGCCACGCCAAGACCGGTCAACGCCCGATCCGCCACCACCGTGGATGCATCGGTCGCGCCACATGCGGTGGCGCGACTTGTAAAAAATCACGCCACCGGGATTGGCGCGACAAAAAAGGGATACGGGTGTAATATGTTTCAAACTAGGGATACATTTGAAATTTGTTTTTAAAAAGGGCAAAAATTTTAAAAAAAAATCCTTCGTCGTCCGTAGAGCCGTATACGTTGAGTGAGCCAAGCCCATTAGCGTGCATTTCAACTTTTTGTTACACTTTTATAAGAAAAAAAAAATGTTCTAGCGACAATACATGAATACAGGCTGTATGTACTGGTTCAATGTAAGCAACAATTTTTAGTTAATTAATTGACTAGTAACTTTTTTATTACATTGTTGTCACATGTAATGTACTCCCTCCGTATCACTATTAGAAGACTTTTAGGACAGCGACACGGTCACCAAAGCACAATTTTGACTTCTTTTTCTATAAAAATATTTATTGGAAATTTATATATGCATATTTTTAGGAAAATAATTTTTAAAACAAATCTATTGATATGATTTTCATATTACCAAACTCAACGATATAAAAGTTATTTATAATTAACGTTCCCAATATTTAACACACATCTTTTCTAAAACGTCATCTAACAGTGATACGGAGGCAGTTAAGCAACTCTTCCACTAATGCTAGCCTGACTAAGAGCAAGACTAAATGATACAGTCGGTTGATGACTGTATGAATTCTTGCGGCCTCTCTCTCAATAGGCCCATATAATAGTTACATCCATATAAACAGATGATCCACTCAAACTGTCTTTTAAACCTTCTTATGTGTCAAAAGTGGCTATAAAGGTTATCCTATTTCTCCTTTCTCCCATCTATAAAACTTATGTTCACAACTCCACTAGCTAATTCTCTTGACATACAAGCACGCCACCTAACCATCCCACAGACACCCCACTAGCATGCCACCTCACCAGTCCACTAACCATTCCTTGCGCCATGTCATCAACATGCCCCACATGTCTATGGGCATAAAAAAGGTGATAACTCATGAACCAAAAAAAAATAAATCAAATTCTGATTACACCATTAAATTTATTTTAATAAATTCTTTAAAACAAGATCTCACATGTATATATTTTGATAAACTATAAGCGGGACCCGTTGTTATAGAAAAAAAAAAAAAGAAAATAAAAAGAAAATAAAAAAAAAAAAAAGAAGAAAGAAAAAGAATAGGAGGGTGATGGTAATATTGTAACTCATAGAATTCTCCTTCATACTCGCGGCAACGCGCGGGGAATCCACTAGTTCACCTTATAGCATATAACCCACTTACGACATTTTACTATATATCGGGGTCATTAAAATTACTATTAAATGAACTTTTAAGTGGATAAATTCTTGGTTAACATTAGTGTGGTTTTGATATTGTCTCACTATCCCCAAATGTAGCTTTTGATTGTTGGGAACTCTTTCTAAAATAATGTCATTTTTTTTTTAATTTAGCAAGATATTATATTTGTCTCTCTCTAATAAGTACATATCCATCAAATGGCGGCATAGTTGCAAAATGATTAATGTTAAACATGAACCGGATAGACATACTTTCCTACTAACTAATAAACATAACAAATGATTTAAATAACTAAACTAAGGCTACCAAACAAATAACGGGCACAATTGTTTTGTAAAAAATATAAATATTCAGTATGAGGCTTTGTAATAGTTCCCACCAAATTTAAGCTCAACATAGTTGCATGCATCTGATAATCGGTTTGGCTCGTTGCTATGGGTTAGTTTGATTAGGTATCTTGAATATGCTCTTGTGTTATATGCATTCTAAATATATGAGTTTGGTAATATTCAGGGCACTCCTAGCACAAAAAAAAAAAAAAAAAAAAAGGAATATGTTTGTGCATTGTGCTACTACCATGGACGAGGTTGGTCTTTCTCTTGTAGTGTTTCTATTTGGAGTAAAATGACCCTAAAGTTATAGCCTCTTTCCTCATAAAGTTCACAATGTTTAGCTTGGCTTGCTACTTTTGGTCAGTGTCATATAATTTTACTATATTTTTATTGTCAAAAAAGATCTATCAGTAGACCAATAGTTTCTGCACATGTTTGCACCCCATTTGAACCAATGGTGGTTGTGGTCTTGGTTAGGATAGTATGACAAAAATCTCTAAGAACATGTTTTCACCTGTTTGAACAAAAGTTAGTCGTTGTCTTTAAGAACCTATAATTTTTAACGTTACTATGTAGTTGGTTGACAACAACATTTGTTCTTCAAGTTATTGTAGGGCGCCCAAAGGACGCCTGATGTTCTAGTATACTCAGTGAACAACAACATTGGTTCTTCAAGTTATTGTAGGGCGCCCAAAGGACGCCTGATGTTCTAGTATAAGTGAACAACAACATTGGTTCTTCAAGATGTTCCAAAGGACGCCTGATGTTCCAGTATACTCAGTGAAAGAAATAGGGGAGGGCCAAGCGCCCCCCACACACACACAACAACATATAAAATATTATGTTAAATATCTTTGCTTTAATACTGCAGCAATATTTTTTTTTTGAAAGCTACTGCAGCAATAATTATAGTCTCAAAGTGAAGGAGAGGTTAAGTGTATTGCTTTCCTGTGTTAGTTTGGTCTCGGCCCTATGAGTTAGTTGTCTGGTTGTTGTCTCTATATATAGTTGCTCTAATATATAGTAGCACACTTCATGTTATTAGGCTCCCTGTACTACAGTAACGGAACCAGCACAGTGACAGAATGAATCGAGCCTAGGTGAATCACAATGCGCCAATTAGACCGTCTGTCTTGAATGCGCCGGCATCGGAGCGAACCAAGCTCAAATGCTCACTGAGTCAATGACACTAGCTAAGCTTCTGATGTCGGCCACAGCGAGGGGTGGTTTCATGCATTAGCCTAAACACCAGAGAGGGACCCCTGACTTTTCTATGATGTTATGATCACTTCCGAGCTTACCTCACATATATGCCCATCATTATAGAGTTAGCGTCTCAAGGAATCAATGAAGTAGGCTACAAGAGCGTTAAGGGAAAAAGTGGCAAGAGAGTTTGTTCAGCTGTCTATATATGATTCCAATCAGCTAGCATAGGATTATTCCAAGCTCACTATGTCATCTGTGCATGCGCTTGTTTGTGTACTAAGTTTTAGTCTTTAATTTTCTGCATATTTTATTGTTTCGTGCTTACAAGACATGACTACAAATATATTGGTGGTCTGCATATCGCATCACTCCATGATATGATGATCACGAAAAGGCTTGGAGAAAAGAACGGCCCTCCATCGCGTACTCTACATATACGTTCTTGACCGCTGCTTTTTTCTCATTGTGTACCTTTAGTTTCTTCTTCGGTGTAGGACCAGTCAAACGGAATATAAGATACCAAAATTTGTCACTAACCGATTCCATAATCAAGCTCAACTGAAGAATCATCTAATATAATATGGTAATGCTCGCACTACTCGTTTTGTTTACTTATTTACTCGATCTAAAAAAATATATTGCTTTTTTGAAGCACTAAATGCAGGTCCTATACAGTCTGGTTTCGTTGGTAGGACAACATATGAATCAAGCAGATTTAATTTTGGGTGCCTTTGTAATAAGAGGGACATATATACACGCAGTTTTTTTTCACTTGGCGAGTGAGCAAGGCTTGAAGTCTATAACATTGGAGATTATGCTTCTTTGGAAACTTTTTTATGCAATATTTTTCATATATGTGCAACTGTGATAATAAAAACAATTTATCTGGGAAACCAAAACGTCTAATAATTTAGACGAATGAAGGCAGCTGGTTTTGTGTTTAGAAACAGGGTTCAAAGCAGCTCAGCTGCAGGTTCTGATTCTCTGGAACCATGCATGGTGCGGTTGACGAATAATTACAGAGGAATATATGAATCAAACGTGAACCGGACCTATTCGGTGCATAAATGCACGCACGCAAGCAAAGAATGGACGAGGAGAGCTCGGAATGGCGTGGGCGTGGGGTCCTGACACTCCCTGCCGTTCGTGCTGCATCTGCCTGCATAATGCACGACGAGAGCAGCTATAAATAAAACCCAGCCGATGCAACTAATTACACACCAAGTACACCATTAAACATCATCCACAGACCACAGTCCCCCTCCGGCCGATCCTAAGCTCCGGGGCCAATCTCCTTGCAACAAGCAAGTGCAGCGACAGGAGTACACGACGACCCTGCAGCAACTTCCTCGATCAGCAACAGGTAACTAGCTAGGCATGGCAAACCCTGTTGAAATCTTATCGCATCTTTGCCGATTGTTGTGTTGGGACATACGACGGTTTAGGTTACCTCTGACTTTGCGTACATATATCCCACGACGTTCTTGTTCACTTCGACTGTTGCATAGAATGTATGTGACGGACTATGTGAGGGTGGCAACAAAAGGCGCAGTGTGTGCAGTTTAGGTACACTCTGTTTGCCGTTGACACCGCGTGCGACTGTGCGAGTCGTCGTCGTCGTCGTCTACCTCGCACTGCATCTGCATGCAAAGCTCCCCTCCGATCCCCGTCCGCAAAGGGAGGGCCACGATGGCGACTGGCCGAGGCCACCAACTCCGAGCAGGGGCGGGCAGGGCGGGCCTTATAAATGGCGCCCCCCACACAACGTACCTCGCCACCCCCACCTCGTGCTGGCAGCAACAGACTCGTACAAACATTTACCCCGCTGCACCTGCACGCATCAGGGGGGTCGAGAGCAGAGCGCAGCCGCCGCCGGCAACAGCTGACAGGCCAGGCTTGGCGGCAGCGCCACAGCCTGCAGTCACGTGCATTGTGCATCTGCCGCCTCCTCAATTCTGACCTGGGCACTCACTCGATCTTTGCCTCCTTGGACATCCACCAGCAGATCGATTGAGTTGAGATGGCGGAGAACGTGGTGGCCACGTACTACTACCCGACGGCGGCGCCGGCGGCCATGGAGGTCTGCGGCGCGGAGCTCGGCAAAGGCGCGGGCGACAAGTGCTTCGACGACGACGGCCGCCCCAAGCGCAACGGTACGTAGGTGTCATTTCATTTCACAACGGCCGCCGTGTCGACGTGTCGTGCCAGGTGCGCATGCTGACTGACGTACGGGCTGTGGTGCTATGCTGCAGGGACGATGTGGACGGCGAGCGCGCACATCATCACGGCGGTGATCGGCTCCGGTGTGCTGTCGCTGGGGTGGGCCATCGCGCAGCTCGGCTGGGTGGCCGGCCCCGCCGTGATGCTGCTCTTCTCGCTCGTCACCTACTACACCTCCTCGCTGCTCGCCGACTGCTACCGCTCCGGCGACCCCTGCACCGGCAAGCGGAACTACACCTACACGGACGCCGTCAACGCGAACCTCAGTGCGTTCTCTCCCCGGCCGCTTTCGTTCAGCCTCTGTGGCCTGTCACCTGTGCATCTTTTCTGAACTGGAATTTGGTCGATCGAGCAGGTGGCATCAAGGTCCAGATCTGCGGGTTCCTGCAGTACGCCAACATCGTGGGCGTGGCCATCGGCTACACCATCGCCGCCTCCATCAGCATGCTGTGAGTGAACCAACACACAGATCGCCTCCTCTGCAGAGTGCATGAAAATTAAGTGTGTGATCATCTGACGACGGTGTCGTGTTGGTGCAGCGCCATCAGGCGGGCCAACTGCTTCCACCAGGAGGGGCACGGCAACCCCTGCAAGATGTCCAGCACGCCCTACATGATCATCTTCGGCGTGGCGGAGATCTTCTTCTCGCAGATCCCCGACTTCGACCAGATCTCGTGGCTCTCCATCCTCGCCGCCGTCATGTCCTTCACCTACTCCTCCATCGGGCTCGGCCTGGGCATCGTCCAAGTCATCGCCAACAGAGGCGTGCAGGGCAGCCTGACGGGCATCAGCATCGGCGTGGTGACCCCGATGGACAAAGTGTGGCGCAGCCTGCAGGCGTTCGGCGACATCGCCTTCGCCTACTCCTACTCCCTCATCCTGATCGAGATCCAGGACACCATCCGGGCGCCGCCGCCGTCGGAGTCCACGGTGATGAAGCGCGCCACGGTGGTGAGCGTCGCGGTCACCACGCTCTTCTACATGCTGTGCGGATGCATGGGGTACGCGGCGTTCGGCGACGCCGCGCCCGGGAACCTCCTCACGGGCTTCGGCTTCTACGAGCCCTTCTGGCTCCTGGACGTGGCCAACGCCGCCATCGTGGTCCACCTCGTCGGCGCCTACCAGGTCTACTGCCAGCCGCTCTTCGCCTTCGTCGAGAAGTGGGCCGCGCAACGGTGGCCGGACTCGGCCTACGTCACCGGGGAGGTCGAGGTCCCGCTCCCGGCGATGAGGCGGTGCTGCAAGGTGAACCTGTTCCGGGCGACGTGGCGGACGGCGTTCGTGGTGGCGACGACGGTCGTGTCCATGCTGCTGCCCTTCTTCAACGACGTGGTGGGGTTCCTCGGCGCCCTTGGGTTCTGGCCGCTCACCGTCTACTTCCCCGTGGAGATGTACGTACGGCAGAAGAAGGTGCCGCGGTGGAGCCCCCGGTGGGTGTGCCTGCAGATGCTCAGCCTCGGCTGCCTCGTCATCTCCGTCGCCGCCGCCGCCGGGTCCATCGCCGGCATCGCGTCCGACCTCAAGGTCTACCGCCCGTTCAAGTCCTGATCAGGTTCATGATGGGAGATATATGCAGCATGTGCTATATAGGCAATATATAGCGGTGTCCAATTAAGTACGACGATCCAAGTACACATCGGAGCCCATGCACACGGCGGTATCAAAAATGAGGGGTAAATGTTAGTACTACTAGTACTGATTACTGAGCAGTGACACGCTCGAGAAACTTTCAGTGTGTCGTGATGTCCTTATGTCGTAGGCTAATCTCCTCCATTCTTACCGATCAAATATTTATTATATAAAAGGAGCAAATGGATCAACTGCCGACATCGAAGTGACAAAATTTGAGATAACGAGAGTCGTGTCACCTGTCTCGGTTCCTCCATTTGTGCTTTGGATGGACCCGGCGGAGAACAACAACCACTGGTCACAGATTATTGTCTCGTGCTTTGGATTATAAGTTGTTCAGATTGTTGACATGCAATTCGGTTAAGCTCTATTTGTGCCTTTAAAGTTTCGGTTTCATTGTTCAATGCTCTAGAGCACATTTGAAGCATGCATGATCACTACACATATCATCATTCTGTAAACCGAATCCAAATCAAACCAACAAGATTCACGATGTCTGTCCAAACCAACCCAGCCCACTACTTCACCTTAGCTAACCAAACCAAATTAGATCATTTGCAATTTCACTCCAAACCAAACCAAATTGCAAACCACGGTTTTAACCCACTCCAAAACTGATTCATCAAAACAGTTTCAGCATCGTTTGCTTGCTCTATATGTCAGTGCTGGGTTTGCTCCTGTCAACACAACTGACAACTACGACCCAATCATGTTTTCCTTCCTGGCAACCATTCTAATCCATGGGCTTAGCACAGTTAGAACCAAACCAATTATACCCAATCCAAACCATAAATTGTTTTCTTTCAGAATCCAAACCAAACTCAAACCATTAATATGACAGACCATTTACAACCAATCTAAACAAGCTCATAGCAGAAACCAATCCATTAAAACTATTTGAGCCCAAACCATTAGCAGGCTGAACTGTGACCGGGGCTGGGGCAAGACCATACCCACGCAAATGTGTCCAAGCACGAAGAGGCGTCCGCTGACGGCAGGTCGCCGCAGGTCCTCCGCCGCCTGTTTTGGCGAACTGAAAATTGGCAGACACGACATTCAGTTATGGTAAAACAGAACAATAAGAGCAAGGATAATGGATACGTCCGCCCGCTAGCGTCGACGCCCGCTGAATCGCCTGCTGATTCGCCCGCTGCTAGTGTTTCCTTCACGTGGGGCCTGATAGCAGCGACGCCGCCGACCCTTTCGCCCGCAAAAGCGCCGGCTCCCCACTCTCTCCTCATTTCTCTCTCTTCCCTATTGGACGTCGCCGGCTCAAACGTCTCCCCTATACTTGCTCTAACTACATTCTACTGACTATTATAGACGGCATTCAGTTCGCCGTGCCACCTCACCTGTTCACATCGTCTTCTTCCTTCCGATTCCAAATTTCTGCTCCCCTTCCCTGCCTCTCTCACACGACAGTAAATTCCATCCCTAACCTACAGTTGAAAATTGACCCATAACCGATGAGTGGATCGAATTGATCGAGACCGAGATCGAACTAATCAAGACGGAAAGTTTTTTTTTTTTTTTTTTTTTTGAAAACATCAAGACGGAAAGTTTTGGTCGTTCGGTCCCTAGTCCCAATTCCGAAACGTTATAAGGTGAAAAATTATATAGGTCTCAGTTTTTACTGTTGCATAATAGGAAGCCCATAAAAAAAGAGGCCCAGTCCATGTACATAAAACCCTAGTATATAGATATGGAAAAAGTCCACATTCCCTCCCCCAATTATCACAGAAGTTCATTTTTTTTCCCTCAACTCCAAAACCGGACAAATCACCTCCCCCAACTTTTCAAACCATGCATTTTTCCTCCCTCGAGCGGTTTTGAAGGCGGTTTTGCTACAGTAACCGTGGGTTGCTACAGTGCCAGCACGTTTGTTTTTTTTATAAAAAAATCCAATTGAATCTTTGAAAAATCATAGTAAATCATAGAAAAATCATAAAATGAAAAATCTGGTTTTGTTGGACTCCACATGAGTAGATCTACACAGTGAATATATAATATGATATGCTTTAGTATAAAGTTTTTGCTACGAAAATTTTGTCTTTTTCTTTTTTATTTATTTGGCTGAATCTTCGAAAAATCATAGCAAATCACAAAAAAAATCATAAAATAGAAAATTCAATTTTGTTAGACTCTACATGAGTAGATCTACACAGTGAATATTTAATATGATATGCTTTAGTACAAAGTTCTATAAGGTGAATATATAATTAATTAAAATAATTCGTTGCTTCAGCTTCTATAATTATTTTGTCGAACTAAAGTATACCATATTGTATATTCACTGTGTAGATCTACTCACGTGGAGTCCAACAAAACCGGATTTTTTATTTTATGATTTTTCTATGATTTACTATGATTTTTCAAAGATTCAACCGGATTTTTTTTTTAAAAAAAAGGACAAACGTGCTGGTACTGTAGCAAACCGCCCTCGAAACCGCTCGAGGGAGGAAAAATGTATGGTTTGAAAAGTTGGGGGAGGTGGTTTGTCCGGTTTTAGAGTTGAGGGAGGAAAAGTGAACTTCTGTGATAGTTGGGGGAGGGAATGTGGACTTTTTCGTATAGATATAAGCAGTCTCGCGTGACTCTCGCTTCCGAGCGCGAGCAAGCAAATGCAAAGCCGCGAGCACAGGGCACGGCCGGAGCCCACAGGGGTACAGCAGGCCGGCAGGCCGCCACCCACCAGGGACCGTCGGAGGCTGCTGAAATTTGTTCAGGGTTAGAAAAAATGTTGCTGAAATTTGCTACAAATCTTGTGATCGTTATCTGAAATCTCTTAGTTTTGTTCTCATTGTGTGTACGAACTATCTGCTACAAATTTGTATGACTTTAGCTCAACACTATTTTTTACTAGACTTGAGGAGATGATTACGGAATTTCATTTTGTACTACGGACAAAGATGGCCATTGCATGATCTTCTACTTTATGTACTGGAAATGATTGTGATCTACTGATCTCCAAGATGAAGCAATTGAAAGCCATGTTTCCAAAGGACGAAAGGTCCTCGTAAAACAGCAGTATATGTTAGTTCACAAAATATTCAGTTAGTGCAATGTTTGGCTCCCTCTGTTTTTGGGAGCGACAGCATGGGACATTCAACATAGTATTTTTCCACTCTGCATCAGTGTGTATGAAAGTTAATGGTGCTCGTTAATCTTTTCTGCGTTTATTTGGACTGTTTTAAAACTTCGTTATGAAAAATAGAGCACATAATTTCAACTCTGTCTTGTATAATAGAAATAATAATAACTATAACAAAGGCTCATATTAGATCTTACAAATCCAAATTACTACTGGGTTTACTGTAAATGAAAGGACACAGAACTACTACTATATGAATAGCTAGCTAATGCTAACAATCTAGTTACTAAATTAAAGCTCATCATGGTCGTCCTCCTCATCGTAGGTGTCTTCCGGTGCACCGCCGGACCTCTGGTACACCGCCGAGATGACAGGGCTGCACAAGTCCTCCAGCTCCTTGAGCTTCTCCTCGAAGTCCTCCTTGTCGGCATCCGAGTTCGCGTCGATCCACTCGTTGGCCTCCCGGACCGCCGCCTCCACCTTCTCCTTCTCGCCGGCGTCCATCTTGCCGGCCATGTTGCTGTCGTCCACGGTGCTCTTCACCTGGTAGACGTACGTCTCCAGCTTGTTGCGCGCGTCGACCCGCTCCCTCGCCTTCCGGTCCTCCTCTGCGAACTCCTCCGCCTCGTGCACCATCCGGTCCATCTCCTCCTGGCTGAGCCGGCGGGCGTCGCTCGTGATGGTGACCTTCTCCGACCTGCCGGTGCCCTTGTCCGCCGCCTTCACGTGGAGGATGCCGTTCACGTCCACCTCGAAGGTGACCTCGATCTGCGGCGTGCCCCTTGGCGCCGGTGGGATCCCAGAGAGGTCAAACTTGCCGAGCAGCTTGTTGTCCTTGGTCATGCTGCGCTCGCCCTGGAACACCATGATGGTCACGCTGGTCTGCCTGTCCTGGTACGTGGTGAACACCTGCGTCTTCTTCGTCGGAATCACCGTGTTCCTCGGGATCAGCTTGGTCATCACCCCACCCACGGTCTCCATGCCCAGAGTGAGCGGCGTGACGTCGAGGACAACCAAACCTTCGCCGTGCCCGCTGACTATACCGCCCTGGACGGCGGCGCCGTACGCGACGGCCTCGTCGGGGTTGATTCCCTTACTGGGCTCCTTGCCGTTGAAGTAGTCCTTGAGCAGCTGCTGCACCTTGGGGATCCTGGTGCTGCCGCCGACGAGCACGATCTCGTCGATGTCGCTCTTCTGCAGCCGGGCGTCCGCCATGGCCTTCTTCACCGGCACCATCGTCTTCCGGAACAGGTCGCTGTTAAGCTCCTCGAAGCGCGCCCTGGTGAGCTGCTCCGAGACGTCGACGCCGTCGAAGAGCGCCTCGATCTCCACGCGCACCTGGTGCTGGTTGCTGAGCGCGCGCTTGGCGCGCTCGCACTCGCGGCGAAGCTTCCCTAGCGCGCGGGCGTCGCCGGAGATGTCCCGGCCGTACTTGCGCTTGATGAGCTTGATGAAGTAGTCCATGACGCGCTGGTCGAAGTCCTCGCCTCCGAGGTGGGTGTCGCCGTTGGTGGCGAGCACCTCGAAGACGCCGTTGTCGATGGCCAGGATGCTGACGTCGAACGTGCCGCCGCCGAGGTCGAACACGAGCACCTTCTTCTCCGGTCCCTTCTCGTCAATGGCATAGGCGATGGCGGCGGCCGTGGGCTCATTGATTATGCGGAGCACGTTGAGCCCGGCGATGACGCCAGCGTCCTTGGTGGCCTGGCGCTGCGCGTCGTCGAAGTAGGCCGGAACGGTGACGACGGCGTCCTTGACCTTCTCGCCGAGGTAGGCCTCGGCCGTCTCCTTCATCTTGGTGAGCACCATGGCGCTGACCTCCTCGGGGCTGAACTCGCGCACGTCGCCTTCCTTGACCTGGACCCGCACGTGCGGCTTCCCGTTCCTCTCGACGACCTGGTAGGAGAGCAGCTTCATGTCCCGCTGCAGCGCGGCGTCGTCGAACTGTCGCCCGAGAAGCCGCTTGGCGTCGTAGATGGTGCGCTCAGGGTTGGCCGCCGCCTGGTTCTTGGCGGCCTCGCCGATGAGGCGCTCGCCGCCGTCGGTGAAGGCGACCCATGAGGGCGTGATCCGGTTGCCCTGGTCGTTGGCGATGATCTCCACGCGCCCGTTCCGGTAGACGCCGACGCACGAGTAGGTGGTGCCCAGGTCGATGCCGATCACGTTGCCGCCGCTGGCACCTCGTCTTCAGCGGCCGCTGCTGCTGCGTAGGTCGTCGGGGCCATATAAAGCCACGAACCTGCGGCCGGCGACCAGCCCAAATCGAATCAGGCGGTGTGTGACTCGCAGTGACGTGCATTGCCGCCGGCCGCCGAAGAACAGACTACCGCCACGATGTTGGATTGGATACCGTTCGTACTCTGACTTGCATTGCTGCGGCTGGTGCATGCGCCGGGAGCCTCCTGGCGGCCGGATCGAATCGAAGGTCCTGGAGGCGATCCGTGAGCTGGTCACCGACGCCAACTTCGACTGCTGCGGGACCGGGTTCTCGCCGCAGGCCATGGACTCGAGCCACGTCGCGCTCGTCGCGCTGCTCCTCCGCGCCGAGCTGGGCTTCGAGCACTACCGCTGCGACCGCAACTTCACCATGGGCATGAACCTCAATAGCATGGCGCAAGATGCTCCGCTGGCCCTCACCACGCCAGCAACGACGACGACATCATCACCATCAAGGCCGACGACGGCTCCGACACCGTCACCTTCATTCTCGAGTCGCCCAAGAAACATAAGTTCGCCGATTCGAAGATGAAGCTCATGGACATCGACAGCGAGCACATCGGAATCCCGGATTTCGAGTACCAGGCCATCGTTCGCATGCCATCGGCTGAGTTTACGAGCATCTGCAAGTACCTGAGCAGCATCGGGGACACTGTTGTTATCTCGGTGACTAAGGAGTGTGTGAAGTTCTCCACATCTGGAGAAATTGGGAGTGTAAACGTTGTCTGCAGGCAGAACCAAAGTATCGACAAGCCTGAAGAGGCTACCATTATAGAGATGCAAGAGCCGGTTTCCCTGACCTTTGCCCTAAGGTACATGAACTCCGTCACCAAGGCGTCTTCGTTGTCTGAACAAGTGACTATCAGTCTGTCGTCTGAGCTACCAGTGGTGGTCGAGTACAATATAGATCGAGGAGGATGATGAGGAGACGAGGCCTTGATAGCTTGCAATGACATAATGCTAGTGCTGCCTACTTTTCCTTGTCTTCCAACCATGTTTGCAAGCAAAAAGGGAACGTTATGTGTTATCTAGGCAGATTGCTTGAGCTACTTGTGTCTATTTATGACTGCTCTCTGAATCCATGGATTTACAGAGAGCCAAAAAAAAGTATAAAGGAGAACCTTTGATTAATTAAGAAATACTTGGAAATATAGGTTACAATGGGGGAGTATGTGTGTCAGTAGGGTCTATGATTAATTATCTGGATAACCCAACCATATTTTAATTAAATCATATGACCCATAATAAATGCAAGCCCTAATAAAAGGATTAATGCCGTACGAGATAAATAAAAGGACTAATGTTCCATGATTTTGTTTTAAGTGCATCTTCTAGTATTCTAAAAAAAAAAAAAGAAAAAGAAGGACACTGCGTCCGGAGGATTTTTTATAAAATTTAGCCTTTTTTAAAAAAAAAAAAAAATTCAAATTTATCCCCTGGTTTGAAATTATTTGCATGGGGTATCCCTTTTGGTCGCGCAAGCTCGGGTGGCGCGATTTTTTACATGTCGCGCCACCGCATGTGGCGCGATCGGCGCTTTCCATATTTGGCAGGTGGTGTTGACCGGTCTTTGGCGTGGCTGAGCATGGGGCCCGCCCGCGTCGCGCCATTGCATGCGGGAGCGACGGACCGTGATCGCATGCGGTGCTTTTTTAGATCCATAGAATTTGGGAAAAAATATCACATCGGATACTATAGCACTTTTTTTTTTGTTTGTGGTAATTGTTGTCCTATCATAACCTAACTAGGCTCAAAAGATTCGTCTCGTCGTGTACATAAAAAATATATAATTAATTTTTTTTATTTATCTACATTTAGTGCTCCATACATGAGATAAAAGATTTAATGTGACAGATAAATAGTGAATTTTAGAGATAGAATTTTGGAATCTAAACAATAGCAGGCACGGCAATAATGCTACTGTTGCTAGCGCAAGTGGATGCTCTTTTAATAGGATTTTTTTTTAGATCCATGGGATTTGGGAAAAAATATCACACCGGATACTATAGCACTTTTTGTTTGTTTGTGGTAATTGTTGTCCTATCATAACCTAATTAGGCTCAAAAGATTCGTCTCGTCGTGTACATCAAAACTATATAATTAGTTTTTTTATTTACCTACATTTAGTGCTCCATGCATAAGATAAAAGATTTAATGTGACAGGTAAATAGTGCTCCATGCACGATACAGCGTCACACTCACACAGGTGTATCTGGTTGTAACAGACTCATACAGTCATACTACATAAAGCTTGTGGTTGAACTTGCTCCTATGAAATTCTTATTCCTAACGTTTGGTTTTCTTGTAGATGCTAAATCAATTTATAGAGCACAACTCATTATGATGTAAATTAACTTTTGATGCATGACGATCATATAAGATTTTAAAGAAACACACAAACGACCTAGAAAATGTAATAAGAAATCAAATCATCAACATTAACAAGGAAATCAAGCGTGATTATATATATTATATATATTGAAAAGATCAGTGAGACAAAATGCATTTTGAAATTTTGAAGACCTTGGATGACACCTTTAGACAACTAAAAAGACTAGGTGAATTGTACTCTAATTTCTTCATTTGGTCTCTAAATTAAACGTTCTATGTATGTTCTTTGACCATCTTGACGACAATGGTGGAGTCTACTCCGCATTTTTGATAACTTCACAATATTAACAACTTTGGTTGTGAACAACGAAGATTGGAATTTTCAAATTAGCCTAATTGGTCATTGGTCATGTACTCTCCTCCTTCAGTCTTGGCCGGTTCGGCAGACAGAACCAGAACCGACGGACGGCCGCCTCTCGATTGCTGGCTTATCCGCCGCGACCCTCCCCACTTCCCCACTTCACCGCAAGCCATCTTCGCGCCACAGGCTCAAAAGCAAGCGACTCCCACTCCCACCCACCCACACGCACGCACGGCCGCAGGCAGCAGGATGTGGTCGGCAACAGCAGCGGCGGCGGCGCGCGCGGTGTCCGTGTCCCCGGTCCCGGCGCCCTCGCTCCTCAGCGGCCGGCGCCGAGGCGGCCGGGGACGGTGTCCGTGCGCAGCTCGTTGCTGGACTTCGTGGGCGGGGACCTGGTGCGGCCGGACCTGGGCAAGTGGCTGGACGACGTGGAGAAGCACAAGGCGCTGGCCGTCTACCCGCCGCACGAGGGCGGCTACGAGGGCCGCTACCTCAACCAGCTCCGCTACAAGGGCTACTACTTCCTCGATCTATCCGCTCGGGGGCTCGGCGACCCGGAGACCACGCTCACCAAGGTTCACCCCGTCTGTCCGGTACGTACGTACGCCATTCTTCTTGTTGTTGTTCCGTGTCCATTCGTCGGCGGCGGCGCCGACGGGGAGTGGCCGATCGATCGAAGAACTGACTCTACCGGAGTTGTGATGAGTGACTGCAGCCGAGCCTCGGTAGGCAGCCGGTGGCGCGGTGGTACTTCCCGCCGGAGGTGGACTACAGGCTCAGCCTGCTGCACCCGGACGCCAAAGGCCTCGTCGTCTGGATCATGGAAGCCAAGGTACAGTGTCCGCTTGCACGCACGCACTTCCATTGATCAGGACTTTTTACTGATCAAGTGCTCTCTTCTTTATTGAACCTCTTCTTCTGGACTCTGATATACATGCAGGTTCTGTCCAAGGCTGAGCTGCAGTTCCTGGCCATGCTCCCAGACATCCGCCCCAAAGTCAGGGTGATAGCAGAAGTCGGCAACTGGTACATGCGTTTCTTCTTCTGTATCTCCAATTCTCCATGTTCAGTTTCCCACCACACGGGAGCACTTGTGGCTAAACCTTTTATCACATAAATAATCCTGTTGGACGCGTGCAGGAGAAGTTTTGTTTGGAAGCCACTGAAGCAAATTGCAGGCCTTGAGCCGAACCCGGACGCGGCAGAATGACCAAGCAACATGTCTGGGGCAACCACAGCCACGCTCAAATTGCTTCTGGGATCGACATCTCTCCCTGCCATTCTTGCAGATTTGTACAGAATGAGAGAGGCAATTAATAAAGATGTGCATACATTTTGGCACAAATTTCAGAAGAGCATCATTGCAAACCATGTAAAAATTTCCGTTTATGTGAATGCAAGTACAGATCACGGTCGCACACACGCAACGCGTTCAGACTTCAGATAATTAGACAGGCGGCGGCGCACACTTCTCCGGCACGCCGCCGGCCGGTCGGCCCAGGCCTGCTAAGTTTTCAGCGGTGCAGGTACACGAGGTCGGTGCGGAGCAGGAAAGGGTAGCCGATGCCTCTCCTCCTGGACGGGAACAGCACGAAGAGGAGGCTCACCACGAAGCCGATCACGAGCGGCACGGTGTTGACGACCTTCCGGGGCACGCCGGGGTAGTAGCACTGGACCACGTCGTTGTGCGAGGCGGCGAACGTCACGAACGCCACCAGCGCCAGCGTCGTGTGGAACAGGTCCGACCACCGCAGCCTGTACCGCTCCGGCTCCCTCGGTCCCTTCCTCCTCCGGTGACCGCCTCTGCCACAGCAGAACGTGCGGATGCCAGTGGGCGTGGCGATGCCGTACCGGAGGCGGCCCGAGGCGGAGCGGAAGCTGTCGGTGAGCGTGAAGAAGACGCACGAGGCGGCACAGAGGGCGACGAAGGCCGCGGTCAGGATGCGGTTCAGCCGGGCGCACTTGCCGTCATCGGTGAGGAGAGGGGCGAAGATGGCGAAGGCCAGGATCGTGGCGGTCGGGAGGAGCACGTTCAGGCGCGCCGTGCCGCCGAGGACCAGGTTGAGGAGCACGATGAAGCTCCAGCTATCGTCGTCGTCCTCATCATCCTCGTCTTCGCGTGGTGGATCGACGACGTCGTTGCTTGCCTGGTCGATGAGGACCTTGCATTCTTCCTTCTCCGCCATTGATGCCATGGTAAAGAAGAGTGCGCGAGGAAGGTTGGGATGGCACGGGCTCGGACATGCTCAATTAAAGAGCCGCTAAACTGAGCTAAAGATGAAAAGAATCCACCTTCCGGTATTCTTGACGAGTTGAGTTGGACACGAAACAAAATGAATTGCTTCAGCATGAGTAGCAAGGCAAATGCCTTCCCCTCACACAGAAGCAACGAACATAAGATGAATGAATTGCAAAAAAACCGCAGATCAGAAACTAGAACACCACAAAGTGGATGGGAGGCAAAGTTTCTTCAAGGAGCATTCTTCAGATTCTTTTCCTATCTTCTAAATTTCTATCCAAAGAATACAACAGTCACTGTGTCGCTGAGAACGGGTCTTGTATGCCACCGTGGTGTGTATCAAAAACTGGATCGAAGCCCATTCTGGGCATCTCGAGATGTATAACAGAGGTACCCCAATACTCCGGTGTCTCAAAATTACAAGGGGAGTGGCGCCTTTACCTTTTGGAATCCTAAAATACAATCTACAAAGGTGTGTATCAAATGAAAGAATGGCTGGCCATGGCCACAAAGATCACCAAACATCATAGAGTTGATCGAAATGATTCTGTTGCTCTTGGTGATCTGAGTGGGATGCCTTCAGCAGCAGATCTAAGAGGAATTCCTTCAGCTGCATCATCCGCATGTTTAGGAATCCGGACAGGTAGAGTTGGTGGGAGACCTGTGATACCAGAGTGAAACATCACCAAGATTTAGTGCGTTTTTGGCACATAAAACAAACAAAAGGTGGAGAGCATTATATCATACCATCAACCATGTCTTTTGTCTTGTGGAGAAGAAACGTCCCTGAAAGAATGGTAACAAAACCACACATCTCTGTTACAATTTGAGTTGGATTTTGACGATCCCAGTCCTGCATGCAAGTAGTTTAGTTGTCAATAATAATGTTGAGAAATTTTCATTAAGTACAGAAGAAGCAACTATGACAATCGTATGAGGGAATACCGACAACCATGCCCAAAGGCTTCAACTGGATAAGTACATGACTAAACAATTTATGGAGCATTGTCTGTCAACAGCTAAAGTGGCCAGCAGCAAAACCCAAGTTAAATGGTCATTTCTGGCAGCACAAGCTTAATATGTGTCACAGACTAATGGATCTCGTAACCAATCTGTGAAGACCATGGTAATTTAGTAGGACAGCAGCATATGGTATCTGAGAACATGCATTAATCCATCAGCCAACACACCCTTATCTCACTATTTCTCCACCAGCCACCATAAACCCCTGCTGTCCTCTGTTGTGGGCTCTTCATCAACTACCAATAACATCGCATTTCCATCAACCATCCTCCTTTCAGCCATCATGCAGCACAAACAAGTCCTACCCTAAGAAGAGTATTTTTCTGTACTCTTCTTAAAAGTACGCCACGACTACTGTATTTCTGTTGTGGTAATGGAAATGAGGTACACCCTCGCTTAAAAAAAAGGTATTAGCAGATTCATGTTGAAGCAAGCAGCAAAGCATTTCAGCATGATCTGCACTTCTGCAGTATTACTGATAAGTGGAGACACTGGGATCGAGGGCCCAGGCGCACAGCATATGATGTGATTATGTGAATATTGAAGGTCTGGAGAAATTAATGAGAAACAGCCAAGTCTTTAAACATTCAATTCCTAATTTCTATCTGTCCCTACAAGGCTAATTTATCCCTTGTATAATAATACTTCTATATGTACACGGAGATACCAATTGAAAAATGGTGGGCATAAAACCTGATAGGTTGAGTAACAAATGGATAATCTAGAAGCTGCAGGTAACAAATAATACTAGAAGATGCTTCCCTTTATACCTTTAATCTAAACAAGCACATTTCATTCCATATCAAACAACTTGCAGATAGAAAAGTAGGGCAATAAGTGTACTGCATTGAACGTTGCCAAAAATAGAGAAAAAGCAATTACCTTGAACATTATCACACTAGCCAAAATGGTTAGTGACGTGAACATTGTATAATATATCGGCGATACAACTGCAGTGTTGAAAGTGTCAAGAGCCTACAGAAAAAAAAAAACTAAATTTAGTTGGTCCACTAGAGTTAGGATGCTCCTTCAAATAATAACATAGATAAGTACCAAACCATTCTATGAAAGTATCATCAGGTGAGATATATTAATCCTAATAGCATTGCAATGTCTATTATGCCATATTATTGACAGTAGTAGTACTACATCCTCTGCAGGTTACAACAATGGGTATTGCACTGAAGTACTATAATACTAAAATGAACACGATATAAAATATGAAATCGTCTGGTAGTAGAGCCACAATTTTTGGATCTAAGATAACTAACAAAATAGAAAACAATTACAATAGCAGGAGAAGAGCAAGGTACCCAAAGTACCAAATTACTCAATTGGCCAATTATGATAAATTCACAATATGCATTACATAACATGTTAATAAAGGAGTTCGTTTCACATCAACAATTCATTATGACTCATGTAACAAGCAAAAGATGGATACTCGACCACTAGCCCTCGAATTCAAGTGGAGCACTCAATAAGCATAGATATATCCTGCATTCATGCCAGCACATTGCCACTTACTTCCATGCAGAACATGAAAAGCATGTTTCACAATAATAATTGATGTACTCAATGCTCACTATATATGCAGTTATGCACCATTGAACTCTTCATTAAAATGAAAAATCACTATTACCTTGTTCAGATAGTTCATCTGTGTCACTATACATGCAACAACAACAATGGTGAACAACCATGTTTGCGGATAAATTAGCTGGTTCATTCCAGAAAAGGTAAGTTTCAAGGCTATTCCGAGAGCTTTCACACTCATGACCTGCCATTGCCAACACCAGAATATTTTGAAGGGAAAGAGAATTAGAGCATATCACTCAAACAAATACATATTGAGAACTAGTGCCAAGTGAATGTGTAAAATACATACCGACAGAGATCCTACAAGGGAACAAACACCAATATAGACCATGATGTGTGTCTGACCATATTGTGGAACAAAGTAGTATATGAGCACAAACGTTGCCGCAAGAACGATGGCAGCATAGGACAGAAAGGCTGCAAAACAAAAACTTTAAGGCATTAGTTCTTACTGAGATAATGTACCAAAGCAGCGTAACTAATATTTGATAACTAACCGGGTAAGAAAGGAGGGTACCTGGTTCAGTAGCAAGATCCCACACTTCTGCTACAGATTCAATTGCGCGCTCCTGAGGGGCATGAAGTACGATAGTTGTTGAACCCACAACACAAAGGACACACCCAAGTATACCAAATATATGCAGCTTTTCCTTCAACATAATGTCTGCAAGAACAGCACTGTGAGAGAAGCATGTTAGAAAAACGAAGGAACAAAAGGACGTTTGGATAACAAGCAACATCAAGACAGTATGAACTATATTTCTTACCTAATTATGATGCTAAGTGCACCAAGTGGTGTGACTAAGATAGCGGGAGCAAAAGCGTATGCTGCAAAGTTAGCCACTTCTCCAACAATCACTGGAAAATAGAACTAAGAATCGTTAATACTATTACATTATTCAGCATTACAACAAAAGAAGGCCTACTCGCATGAGAGGTGACCTACTTGCAATCATTCCTGTCCACCATAATGGTTCGTACAAGTAAGAGTAACCACCAGCACCTGCAATAAACCACCAATGTAAACAAAGTCAATGACAGAGAACAGAGTATCTGCCACTAAATCTCAGAGCTAAACAGCCCTAAAATGGAGTGACCCAAACCCAACTCTTCAAAAGTGTCAGAACATCCACGGCCATAATTTCCAGTCAACGGTAACCTCATAAAAGTAACCCAACAAATAATCCCTTTTTCACCTTGTACAAAACCACATCTCCCTTCTACAGTCCAGTCTACATGAATTGGAGTCATCTAGAATTTATGTACTCAATGGATAAGCAACAGTCACTGAACAAACTATTCTTGAACTAACAAATGCATGGCCTAAGAAAAATGAGCAGAAGACTATGCATAATTGTGACACCATGAATATAACCCCGGCACAAGGCACAGCTACTTGTAAATGACCTACCTCGAATCAGGTCAACTCCCTAGACAACACAATTTATTACAGTATCTGAACTAACTTCAGGTATACACTGTCTAATTGTACTTCTAACACAGATCCGGAGCAAAGCATCCGACACTCAACGCTCAACAGGAAAGGAGATTCCACGCCCAAACGAAAACCGAGCCTCGAAGGCCGCTCACGTAGCGCCTCTAAGATCAAAGCAAAAACGCAGCAGCAGACAGCCCAGCCCAGCCACCACGATCTACGGAGCAACGCAATGTCTGGATCGATGGGAATGGAAGGGGCGAGACAGACAGAGCAAGTCACCTGCGCGGACGCCGGACGCACCGGCCTTCTTAAGCCCCTTCTTCTTGACGATGAAGCTGGCCCCGATGAAGAAGCTGGAGGAGAGCGCGAGCACCAGCCCCTTGATGTTGTCCGCCGACATCCCCTCCACCCAGCTCCCGCCCGCCGTGGAGGTGGACGCCTCCGTTGCCATATCCGCCGCCAGACCGCACCAGGCCCCAGAAGCCCTACCCTCCTGCGGGGCAGCGCGCAGCCGCTAGATCGCGCGACGGCGGCGGCGGCGCATGCGAGATCCGGGCGCGGCGTGGGGGTACGGTAGGCGGTCGCTCAACTAACCCGGCAGCAGCAGAATCGGTCAGTCGGTCAGCAAAGGCGAGGGTCCCGCATTCGGCGGTGGCAGGGATTGCGTGGGCGGAGAACGGGAGGAAGGATCGAGACTAGAGCCGGGTGGGGAGGAGACGGGGGTCGACGGCGGCCGTGACGCCGGCGAGGCGGAGGAGGCCAAAGATGGAATGCCCCGAGTCCACGCCACGCGGATATCTCGGTGTGGACTCTGGGTGGGTGGGCTAGCCAGAGCCAGAGCCAGTTGCAGGTGGCTGTTGGCTCCCGACTCGAGGTTTGCTTGGCATCGAGGCAACGAGTCGAAGCGTCGGTGAATTCGCTCGCCTGGTAAACGGCACCTAAAAATTTCATTTCACGTGCGCCGCGAGTGCCGGTAGCTCAGTTCCCGCGTTTGGGCCTGCGCATTTGTTGGGCCGGTCGGTGTAGGGCCGATAGGCAAAATTCTAGTGCAGCTGTAGTTTAAGGCTGGGCCAGATATGCTCTTTCTGGGCGCGTTTGCGACCCTGGCTCGCGTTTGGGCAAGAAGATCGATAAGATAGCAACAGCCTGTTGGGCAAGAAGATAGATTTATATTAAAAATAAAAATAGATAATTGCATCTGAAAATATATTTTTAATAAAACATATTATATGGTTTATCTAATGATATCTAGTATTACACATCATAAATATCAGTATCTCGTTTATATATTGTGTCAAACTTAAGATTCATATACTCTTTGAGAAGCAAGAATTGAAAATGATATATTTTTTTGGCGGTGGAGGGAATATATGAGAACTGATTTTGGAGTAATTTTTAGTGGGATTGGATGGAGAGTGATACAGTTTTGTTTTAGCTTTCAGTGTAAAAGAAGAAGTGGTTCTTGTCAACTAAATTCTTTAGTCACCATTTGATGACTGTTTAGTAGTGATTCCCAAGAATCTTGTCAACTAAATCCTTGATAGATAGAGGACATAAATCTTTTCTTCGTGAAATTTAAGGGATTTGTTTTCTTGTTTGTTTTAGATTCAGATTAGACTAGCTAAGGCAAAGGCAATGGAGAGAACCTGCATAGATTAGCCGCTGCGGATCCTCCTGCAAGCAAACTGTTTGCTGGCCCCTGCTTTCCTTCGGAGCGGAACAGCTCTCGGCTTTCTCGCTGCCCCCGCCGCCGCAACCGTCCACCCGCCCCGCGACAAGCTCACGCGATTCGCCGCCGCGACATCGCCTCGCATCCTCCGTCATGTCGCCGTCTCTGCTGGTGACCGCGGAGGATATATTCCGCCGGCGACCTCGAGGTGCCCCCCGCGCCTGCAGCAGAATCGAATGTACGCTGTGATCTCCCGAATATACTCGGCGGCGCGTAGGCGCCTCGAGGCCTTCATAACCGCGCTTCCGGGTGGCCACGATGGCTGCGGCGGTGGCGGCGGCAGCAGGAGGGGATCGCGTCGGCATCGGCATCGCCAGCGTCGGCGGTGGACCAGCCCCTTCAGGAGCCCGCTGGGCTCCCCTATGTCGATGTCCTCCATCATCAGCGCCGGGGACGGCCAGCCCACCCCCGCGTCGTCGGGGCGCACCTACGCCACCCCCGAGGGCGAGGACGCGACGCCGTCCGTCATGGCGTCGCCGCTGCCGCCGTCACAGATGGTCGTGGTGGCGCTGGACGCCACGCGGGACCACCGGGATGACGAGATCAAAACGGCGCTCAAGAATCTGGTCGACCGAGGAGACATACTCCGCGCGAGTGATTCGCTGCTCGTGCTCGGCGTGCTTCATTCCATCACCCATCCATGTGAGGACCATCCCTGGGATATCACACCCTTAATTAATGTCCCTATTTTACGACTCAGCACACACAATCTAGTTTTATATATTAGTTTAATTTCAAAATCGATTGTCATAGCAGTTTTGATGCTTAACTTGCCTCATCTTGTGTTCATTTTCCCTTTTAGAAGCTGTGCTTATGCTCATTGCCGTATTGTGCATTTGACTGTGGGGTGGGTGAGTTGTTATGTATTACTATAGTGGAACTAGATAGGAAACTCTGCATTTGTAGGGAGATTGCAATCATGCATGTCTGGTTGATGGTAGCATACTGTTGTTCATAGGATAGCACTTTAGAGGCAGCACTGTAGCCTTCAGAAACACCAATGGAGTAGGTTAGTCTGCATGACTTAAGTCACATATGGTGACACAATGAAGGGTAAGAATGCATGGATAAAAAAAAAAGTAAATAACAAAAAAAAACCTTCTTCTTGATTTGTTGTTTAACAGAGTTCTGAAGAACTCTATTAAGAGTTGTGACAGATCTCAATTATCAATATAATTCTCCATTTTATTTTGGTTGGTTGATTCCAATTAATGTGTTCCATCTAAAAGGAAGCATGTTCTTTCTAAACTCAACACTTGCATTCAGTAAAAAATGGTGATGCCATGCACCTACCGAAAAGACAGCGACTATAACCCACTAAATGTACCTGCATATGTTTCAAACAGAAATTGCAAAACAAAATTAAGTGTGTCAAACCACATGTTGTAGTTTGACAAAAGAAACATGTGCTAGGAAACCTAAATTTTCCATGATAATTGAAACCACACATACTTTCTAGTGTGTATGATTTGAATACTGAAAATGCATACAAGTTTTGAAATTTTACTTTCTAAGTTGATTTGAATATGGATGCAACAAGTCAAATTATTTCCCTTGTTAACTACTGCCACACTCTAGATAGCAAGTGCCCAAATGATGGGTTTCCTTATTTGCTATGATATGGTTCATTGCAATTGGATACCTCATACCTATCAAGAGAGTAAAATGCACTAGCGGCACCTAAACATGGTAGATGATGTCATCTAGATTCCAAACTCATAAAATGCACATCTAGATCCTTAAACTTGGCACATTTTTTCGAAACCGATCTTAGCTCGTGCTGCATTAAGAGAGGTGGGATAAAGGCCAAATCCAAATAGAGTACAAGATAACGGCCCTAAACATAGCGAGCTGCCAATTTAGGGTGGGGCACACTGACACAAATCACCGGCTTGACGATGGCGCTTCTAGTTATGTACTAAGTAAGTAAGCAGACTAGAGGGCGGCAAGCAGCAGCGCGATCCCTCGGAAGCCCGCGCGCACCCATGCCTCTCCTTCCTCCTGGATGACGCCCTTGAGCTGCAGCGGCGTACGGGACACTTGATCGAAGGTGTGCCAATTGCGCTCCTTCCGGATCTCCCAGGAGACGAGAAGCACAGACGAGTCAAAAGCCCGTTTCAGACCATTTGGGGCGGCGGTGCATGTCGTCGTCCACCAGTCAGCCAAAACGGATTCCTGAGTTGGTGCAAGGTGCTGTAGGCTGAGTCTGGATAGGAGCAAATGCCAAACCTGCCTCATGAAGACACAAGCAGCCTGTATATTATCGATCGACTCATCCTCCTGTAGGCATAGGACGCAGGTGGGGCTATCCTGCAGCCCGTGGCGCCAACGCCGCTCGGCAGTCCATGGCCGCTCGTGCAGCGCAAGCCAGGCGAAGAACTTGACCTTTGGCGGGGCAGACACCTCCCAGACCTCCTTGGCGCCCGTCAATCCCATCCTTCCATGAAAGAAGGCGCCATAGGCAGAGGAGGTGGTGTAGTTGCCACTTGAGGTCCATCTCCAGACCAGACGATCCGGAGTGTCTGGCTGGAGCTGCACACCTTGCAGCATGTCATCAAGTTCGAAACACTCCACTATGACCGCTGCCGTCCGTGCGCCGGTGATGTCCGTCAGCCATGTGTCATTATGCAAGGCCTCCCGAACTGTCCTGGATCGGCCACTCCGTCGCACAGCTCCGTTAAACTTGGCACATGGTACGTCGCATGTCTAAAAGGGTCTAGACTAGGGCCCGTTTGCTGACATGGCGGTCCATGTTGACACTAGCAATGTCGACCAGCCCCTAAACTTGACAAAGTGTGTCATCTAGGTCCCTAAAGTTTTAAAATATCTTATTATAGTTTAAAAAAGCAACATATAGAATAAACATTTCAATAACTAAGTATATCAAAAATCAATAAAACTATAAATAATATTTATCAATAGTTTAACATATACAAAAATAATTCACCGATATATGGATAATAACTAAAGTACATAAAATTAATATCATTAGCCTTATTAAAACTAACCTTTATGTAGTATTATTAATACTATTATTATATAATTTTATTAGTCACATACATAAGTTTTAAATAGTTTAAATGATGCATATTTTTTGTTAAATTAAATTTGATAATATTTACATTACTAACTGGTTATAGATATAAGTTTTAGATGAATTTATAGGGTTCTTTGTTATTTGTGGATACGGATAATTTTGGGTATTTTACATTTTTTTGAAATACGAATGTGGAATCAGATAGAAAAAAATATATAAAAACCATATGCGGATGCATACACTTAGTATTCGGATTAAAATCGAATATGAATACAAATATCCATATTGACGCTAAGATGAATAGGACCGCCACACCTCGCTCTGGGCATAAAATACCGAAAAACCCGTGCGAACCGGAAAAACCGAGAACCGAACCGAAAAGAACCGAAACCGAAAAATTCGGTTCC
The DNA here is from genome assembly GCA_015847255.1 of Hyparrhenia diplandra. Taxonomy (NCBI): domain Eukaryota; kingdom Viridiplantae; phylum Streptophyta; class Magnoliopsida; order Poales; family Poaceae; genus Hyparrhenia; species Hyparrhenia diplandra. The sequence continues at coordinate 28,421 of JADLZK010009368.1, forward strand.
TATTCGGTTCCTGGTTCTTGAGAACCGAATTTACCGAGGTAAATTCGGTTTTTTACCTCGGTTTACCTTTTTTTTTTTTTTTTTTTGAGAATGTTTTACCTCGGTTTACCGAAGTACCTCATCTGGTACCGAACTACTTCGTCATGGCAATGAAAATGTGACGAGTCCAAGGAAGTCCATACGAGGCTACGAGGCCCATCAGGCATCAGCAGCCCATGAAAGAAACTCTGTACGAGAGAAATCCTGTCCGTCACCCGTCGCTCGCCCACTTTCCCCTTCCGCCGAATCCGCCGCCGCCCTTGTCCGTCGCGCAGCGCCGCAGCCAGCCGCGACCGCGACCCCGTCTCGTCCCCGCGCGGCGCTCGTCCTCTGCCTCGTCCCCGCGCGGCGCTCGTCCTCCGTCTCGTACCCGGCGCCCGTCCTCCGTAGCTCCACCTCGTCCCCGCGCAGCGCTCCGCCTCTGCCTCATCACCGCGCGGCGCGCCGGCACGGCGGCGTCCGTCCTCCGCTGTCCCGCCCTCACCGCGCGTCCTCCGCCCTCAGCTGGCCCGTCCTCCGTCCTCACCGTCCAGGCGACCACCACCGGCACCACGCGTCGTCCCCGCGCCGTAGTCGACTCGTCGGCGCCCAGTGTACCTAGTTCGGTATTTTTCGGGAAATACCGAAACCGAACCGAAAAAACCGATACCGAAATGCTTCGGTACCGAGAATTCTCAGGAACCGATCGGTACTGAGTTTGCCAGGAACCGAATTATTGCAAGTACCGAGAAACCGAACCGATCGGTTCGGTAATACCGAACGCCCAGGGTGAGCCACACCCACGTCAGCAAACGTGTCTAGTCTGGACCCGTTTGGACCTGTGGCGTACCATGTGCCAAGTTCAAGGACTTGGATGTGCATTTTAGGAGTCTGGGGACCTGGATGACTCTTCCAAGTTTAGGGACCGCTGGTGCATTTTACTTCTATCAAGAGGTAATAATCATATTGATTATTGTATTGACTCATAATCTTGGTCCATATTACCTTGGAGTACCTTAGAAAAATCTAAATCTGATATCTGTGATGCATATCTGAATGTATAGTTTCCTATGGTCACTACTAGCATCACTATTTCCTATTTCTAGCGAAGAATCCTAGTATATTGAATGTGCAACAGTGTGATAGCCTTTCTGCTTTTCTAGTATTGGTGTGAGCAGCTAACATGGAATTTTAATGATAGAATTTTTGTCAAATACTATATCCATGATATATAGTTCTCTACATTTGTTTATACATGAAATAAAATCTATAGTTCGAGTTTGCAGTGGTAATACACCAAAATTGCTATTTACTGTGTATGTAATGCATTTGGTTCTTCTGTTTGTGTTCAGTGGGCTACCAAACCAAACCGTTTACAGAATCTTTTGTCGGGACAAGCGACCGATACCTAGTTGATCAGGTTGCAAACATAGCTGAATCCTACAAAAATAAGCTCCTACAAGTTATAGAGACACTCCACAATGTTAAGGTAAAAGGCCTTCATCTGTCTATTCTATACAGACATGTTATTCTTCTGTAGAAAATGTAAGCGCCTATCCTTATCCCTACTTTCTGTGGAATCACTTTTATATCAGAAATCTGGATAACAAGGTGATTTACTAATACATTAGTAATCTTGAAATACTTGTTACATTCTGACACTTCAAAATTTTATCAGATTACTGTGAACCTCAAGATAATCCCGGGAGCACCTGCAAAGGTTTTCATTATCCATGAAGTAAATTCCAGCAAAGCTTCTTGGGTTGTCCTAGATAGGTTTGTACATCATTTCTTGTTCCAATGTCTACGTAGACTAACCCTGAACGGAAGTTCAATGCCCATATTCTTCTGGGTACTTGAGGGAATATTGAATTTATTTTATTTTTTCAGGCACTTCAGGAGAGATTTCAAGCACTTAGAAAAGCACATAGCTTGCAAAGTTGCGACATTTCAGGATGACTTACAAGTGAAACCCTTGAGGTCAATACGAACAAACACATCAAGCAAAAGCACAGCTGAACTGAAGGATGTGCAACGTTTTGCGGTCATGATGGATCTGAGTTCTGAGACAGTAAATGATGACACTCGCAAGGTATCAATCAGGTCATCGCCTGTAAGCTACCTTGCCTCTCTATACAACCATGAGATCCACGAGACCTCCAGTGTGGCTGCATGCAGCATGCCCTACTCCAGTGGCATGTCTCTCACAATTGACGATACTGAATCCTTGCCTAATGGTGAGATAATTTTTCTTTACTAAACCGTAAAAAAAAAAAGGGAAGTGCAGACAACAGAAGACATAAAACTATCGGTAGTCCTTGTTATTCATGTAGAATTCACGATTTATTTAACATTTTCTAAAAACTAAAAAGAACAGCTGTGATTTGCTGGCTGCTATAATTTATTTGATGTTTCTGGCTAATTATATTATATATTATCATGCACAGTAATACCATGCATGGTATTGTGATCCATTTCAGGAAAAATATGAAGATAAGAGCTCCCAATACGATTCATCAGATAGACCAGTTTTGTGCATTGGCTGTGGTCTAAAATCAGTTCTGTACATAAAGGAATCCATGAAATTCCCATTCTCTGAGATTCAAACTGCAACATCGGACTTCTCAAGTGAAAATTTGCTGGGTGAGGGTGGATTTGGGCATGTGTACAAGGGCCAGCTCAAGGATGGTCAGGTCATTGCAGCCAAGTTGCACAAAGAAGCTAGCTCACAGGGTTATACTGAATTCTTCTCAGAAGTGCAAGTTCTCAGTTTTGCTCGGCACCGAAATATTGTCATGCTGCTTGGGTACTGTTGCAAAGAAAACTATAATATCTTGGTGTATGAGTATATATGCAACAATTCCCTCGAGTGGCATTTATTTGGTATGTGGTCAGTTGATATGCTTAAAACTTTGAAAGAATAGCACTGTGATGATGACATGCTTACTTTGCTCTTGTTACTTGGTGGAAACAGACAAGTCGGCATGCTTATTAGAGTGGCACAAGAGGCATGCTATTGCTATTGGTATAGCAAAAGGGCTGCGGTTTCTACACGAGGAGTGTCGTGCTGGTCCAATCATTCATCGCGATTTGCGCCCAAGCAATGTATTGTTGACACATGACTTTGTTCCTATGGTAAGATGGAGTAAGTAGTTGTAAGTAGTTGTCTATACATGTCGAGAAGCAAAAGTATTCTGCATTCTGATTACAGAAGCGCTGTCCCTGTCTTTCACAGCTTGGTGACTTTGGTCTTGCAAAATGGAAGGCTGGTGATGATAACATCCAAACAAGGATTCTGGGTCAAACAGGGTCTGGATAAAATCTAATTCTGGCAGAGCTATCAACTAGTTCTCCCCTTCTATAATATCCTTCTTTTTCTGATATTGTGAGTGATTTCGTGTCATATTCATCAGATACTTGGCGCCGGAGTATGCTCAATATGGCATGGTTTCTGTCAGAACAGATGTCTACGCCTTTGGAATTGTTCTTTTCCAGCTGATATCTGGTCGAAAGGTGCTTGATGAACATGGAGGACAGTGCACACATATATTGCAATGGGTATTATTCTGGGTGAATTCTGCTTATACTTATGTCTATATACTACATCTGCATCAATCCATTTTCCAACACCTCTAAAAATTTCAGGCAGAGCCATTGGTTGAAAGCCTTGCACTTCACGAACTAATTGATGATCGCATTAAAGACACATATGATACATATGGATTGTATAATCTAGCCAAAACTGCATATCTATGTGTCAGGGCAAACCCAGAGCAGCGGCCTTCTATGGGAGAGGTTAGTTTAGAAAATTGTTCTATTCCCTGATTTCCCTGGTATTATTGTGCAATATCGCTTTGTAGTATTAGCTTAGAATGTTGTGACATGTTCACTGTCTCTGGGCATGCAGGTTGTTCGCCTTATTGAGATAGAAAATGAGCATATCAGGGATTTGTCACGACAATTCATCCCACATTTCATGAAGTGATGAAATAATCGAAGGGGATTTTGTGGTGTGAACTGACTACTGAAGTATCAGAACTCTGCATTGCCATCCAGACAAAGTAAACTGAAATCCATATTCTCCATTCTCGTTAGTGATACTGCAACACTTCTTGGCTCGCTCTCTTTTGCCTCTCTTCACTTTCTTCTAGCAACCATATAGCAGTGTGTACATGGGAATTACTGTTCCCCCCTTTTTTCCCTTGCTCCTTTTCTTATCTCTGTAAATGAAACGCCAGCTTCTCAGAGTGTTGCAATTGGTGCCTCCTGCGTCCTGGCATTTCAGCCTCTTTTTTTTTTTTGTAGCGCAATGTCACTTTGTAACTGACTTGCTGTTGATGAAGAATTGGGATGCACTCAAAAGATGAGTGAGATGGGTTTTGTGGTGCTCCTTTTCATTTAACCGTCTTCGCAGACAGGTTAATGGAGTACACTTCAACATCTATACCAGCAGACGCGCATGACTCAGAAAGCTAGGGCATTAATTTTCGCTGCATGTAAGCTACAGAGTTCGTGGACATAAACTTCTCCTGAATATGATAAGACATTGAATTATCTTGTCACTCTTTTCTGATCACAATCGATCGAGTTTCTACCAAAATTGAGCAGATAAAAGTTGTGGGGGTCCTCCAATCATGCTTAAAGGCAACGAATAGACCTGTGCGTTGCTATCTGCCGTCCTTTTCGTAGCCCTGCAAGTAGACAATGGAGCAATCATTCTGCTGAGAAGAATGCCTGTGAATTCTGACCATCGTTAGCCAGCCAAACTGTTCCAGCGATTTGGACATAGATTTGGAGGGGATTAGATGCCTTCTTACTGGAAAAAGATAGCGGATTTTGAATTGTAGTATTGTACCACCATGGGAAAACCTGTAAAGCATAGTGGTCTGTGCACGAGAAAAGAAGCTTTCTGCACTACTGGAAACCTTGCGCAAACTGAAATTTATTGATTGTGTGAAGCTGAAGCTTAATTCAGCCAGCTAAAATGCTAAACAAATTTCAGCCAAGGAATCTGAAGAACAAAGAAGATTAGGTTCATGCTTCGCCAGTTGGCACACCTTTAATCCTTACACAAGGACCCATTCTTTCTTTTCCCTTCAAAAACAATAACGAAGAATCCTTTTATCCTGCTAACATTAAACAATAGAACAAACAGATAGGAGGTATGGTCATGCAACCAAACACTCAGATTCGATTTCTTTATGCCCAGAATTTGGGTGCCTGTTTTTCTTAGTTGAAAAATCATCTAGTCCCTCATACGTTGTTCTTATTAATTTTTTTACAGTAGAAGGGTAATGATGGGACATCCAGGTCTGATATTTTTGCTTGAAAGGAGTCCAAAGCAAATGCAGTCAATCTCATCTGGCTAATACCAAACCTGTCTTCAGGTATTAAAAAAAATCGCCGACAACTCAGGTACCTAATCTGATCAAGCTGTTGTCGACAGTAGACATGTTGTCTTCAATTTTGTTCCCTCTGACGGTATGACGGCATGCGTCATATCCTATGGAAAATTTCCAGGTTTGCACGCGCCGAGCCGTCGGGTGTGCCTTCACGTAAAGCAACTCGTCCAAGTCAACAAGCAACTGTGTGCAGGTGCAGCAGATCGAAGGCACTGCCTTTCTAGTCTTGTAAGCATCAATCCATGGCGAGAAAAATAAGCAATGGTGATGAACATTATGTGTCCATAGGGAGTCCTATGATAAAAAACAGTCAGAACTGAGAAAACCTTGGGAGATTCCTTTGCAATGCCAGAAAAAAAAGTCATGAGCCTTAGCTGTCCAAGACGTGCATATTCCAAATTATAAAGCATTCTAGCTTTTTTAGGTATATATAGCTTCTATGCATCTAAACGAGAGAAAAAAAAAAAAAACTGTACAACTTATGCTTCAATTAATAGTGTTTATCTAGATGCATAACTTATGTTACGAATCTAAAAAAAAAAAAAAAATGTTCAACTTATAAATTGGAACTTTCGCTGGATCTACGTTGCCTTTATTACTTGTCGAGCATTTTGACAGTGTTCTTGCATAATACTGTAGCTGAGTGCCATGGGCTAGATTCGTGGCCAGGTTCATGGCCAGTGCAGGAGACAAGTGAGTTGGCCAGTGGCGACAAGATGCATTCTCTCATCTGACTCAGGCTGTGTGTTTCGATCGGCAGGTAGCGATGCAATGTACTAGTATACTCGGATTGTCAGTGAAATAGCTTATTTTTAATATTCTCTCCTTAACATTGCTTTTATCAGTACTGACTAAGCAGGCAATATATGTGCTTTTGCAAGCTGCAAGATCAAAACGATGAGCATTTGCAAACTAAACAAACCCAGCATACATGCTAAACAAGTTCTGATTGTCAAGGACGGGTAACCTGGCATGCTAGCTGCTGTTGCTGTGACGAGTGAGTGGTGAGTGGTAAGTGACACTGGCCACACTAGGGAGCAGGATAGAGCTGCTGGTGTCGTCTGGCTCTAGCGATCAATCATTCAACCCCAACCATGGATGGTCTCTCATGCGTTATTGTCTCAGTTCATTGAATGTGGACGGCTCTTCGGATGGCCTTAGCTTTTAGGTTATGTGGACGTTTTTGGATGTATAATTACAGGTGCGTGTTTGGAAGATTTACGGAACGGTGATAAGATGATACCGAGGTTGATCGAGACAAGGGACTAGCGTAAAATATCAAAGGGAATGTTTCACGGAGCTGACTCATGCTCGACCGTGAAATTAGACATACACAATGTATACGTGTCGAGGTTTTATATAAGATGATACCGAGGTTGATCGAGACAAGGGACTAGGCGTAAAATATCAATGGGAATGTTTCGCGGAGCTGACTCATGCTCGACCGTGAAATTAGACATACACAATGTATACGTGTCGAGATTCTATAAGTCTAAGTTTCTAAACAGGGATAGACCGAGAAGATACCAAGTCTAATTAGGATAGGGATAGGCATGGAATGTTTCGCGGAGCGACTCATGCTGGACCGTGAAATTAGACATGCACAATGTATACGTGTCGAGGTTCGGTTCTATAAGTCTAAGTTTCAAAATAGCGATAGAGATGATACCGAGCCTGATTAGGATAGGCATGGCAGAAGGTCAAACAAACCATCTTAGAGAATAGCCATATATTATTAGTTTGTAAACATAAAAGACAAAATGTACATGTGTCAACGTTTTATAAGCTCAAATGCGGATAATGATGACATCGAATCGATGAATAATAATGAGCATGGCCACAAATCATAGAAGACGTCTTAGAGAGATCCATATTGGCATGTATAGAGGTCCAGTAGGTTTTTAACTTTGGAATAGTGACTATGAGGATATCAAGCTAGATCAAATTGGTATTGTGATGAGAATACCAAGATAACTGGATACCAAAAGCCTTGCTTTAGCCTATAAGATGAACATACAACACTACAATATGAAATCACCAACTTTAAATATAATACAAATACACACTCTAGACTTGATGGAAATAACGTTAGGCTAGAAACAAAATGGTACTCTAGAAGATACCAAAGATCATATTATTGGCTCAGTCGATCCGCTAACTGTGTGTTTTTTTAGCAACAAACTGTGTGGTTAACCAGCGGTTGAGTTGAACCAGAGGCCAGCCACGGGCTCTTTCTGCATTCTGAGCCGGGCCCGAGTCCGAGCCCGGCCCAAAGACCCAAAACCAACGGGCAGCCCGCAGGGGAAGCGAGCCCTTCTTCCAGACGTTTCCTCCAGACCAGGTAGCGCGCGCGGCTGCGGGTCCGTCGGCGCGCGCGCTCCTCCCGTTTTCCCGTCCCCGCATCCGGCCGGAGGCGCAAACAAGCGGGATAAAAATCCCGGTCCCCGTCCCGGACCCAGCCGACGACGCCACCGCACACGTGCCCGGCCCCGCCACGTAACCCGCCTCCTCCTCGAGCCTCCCGTCGCGTGTCCTGCCTGCGCTGCTATTTATCGCCCCGTCCTCCTCCGTCCCAAGCCAGTCGCAGTTCACAACTGCGACTAAAAACTCATCACTGTATCATCTCCGCCGCGATTTGGGGAGACTTGGGCGGCCCAAGCGCTGCTTCGCTTCTCGGACTACTAGGTGAGCACAGAGCTCGCGTCTTTTTCTCTCTCTCTAATCTACTGGATGGGAAGTTCAGATCGCTTGGTTTTGGTTCGGGATAGATTCCAGCGCGCGCTGGCCAGCTCCTGATACCGAGATCGCCTTCTGAGGCTAGATTTTTCGTGGTTCCTAGGGTTTCCCCGTTATGAATCTTCGGGCCTTGTCACCACCCGTAGTATCGTCGTCTTCCCTGTGGCTGTCTGTGCACGAAAGCTACTGCAACGCGCGGGTGATCTGGAGCTGTTTTCTGGGATATTCCTTTCATCCCGATACTTTGCAGTGGGTGTGGGTCCATTTAATCAGTAGTAGATGCATGCTGCCTGCCTGCGCCGGGTTTGTTGTCACCATTCATCCCATCCCCAGAGATTCGGGATTTATCCATGGATATGGAGGATTTACTTTCCCGTGCCTAGCTCTCGATTCATCCCAACGTTGGTTTGCTCAGTGCTGGTCTGTTGAGCTTTGCGTTGTAAAGCACGCCTCCGATGTTTTTGCCGGAAATTTCGATGCTTTGCCATAAATAAAGGTTCGGCAGCCAGCGTAGGTCGTACTGCCTACTTGCCGTTTCTTCCGCATTTTACTCGATGTGTTGCATACTTTTTCCTGAAGTAGTTTGGCTATTACAAATCCAGCGAAAGAAGAAAAGGATTGCTGATTGTGACTTAGAACACACACTCTTTGTGCGTACTCTGGGGCATTTTTGGTATTTCGCTCCTGATACCTAAAGAAGAAACAGATGTTTCGTGTTTTTAACATGTAGTGCTGCAACTGCAAACCTGCATCTGCGAGTTTGCGATGTGCCTTTTTGGTTTGTGTAGTAGATAGGCGATGATTGTTAGTTTCTATGGCAAGTTCAGTGTAGATATATTCATTATTGTTCTAATGATTGCAGGTTAAGTTGCGTTTTCGATTCTTAGAAAAGAAAAGGACTGGCTCTGCACTCAGATAATATTAAAATGGATAGTGCACAACCACTGAGTGGGGAATTGAACAATTCGTTCAATACTGTTATGGTTTCTAAAGGTGACCAGAATCAACAGCCTCAGGATGCTGGCAATGAAACCAGCTTCACAAATTGGAAAGACCTTCCCATGGAGCTGCTCTTGCGTATCATTTCACTAGTTGGAGATGACAGGATAGTCATTGTGGCCTCCGGTGTATGCACTGGATGGCGTGACATGTTAGGGTGGGGAGTTGCAAATCTTTCACTATCATGGTAAGAATTGTCTTTCAGGCATGTCTTTTAGTTTGACTAATGTTATCTTCAGAGAGTATGGTCATCAAATATCAAAGATTGAGAAGTTCCCATACTGGAGATTTGGATACAATAGTAGATTAGGTATTCAGCTGTCTTCAGTTTCTTAGATGTTTAACCCAATATGATCATTATGTTTGATTTCAGCTGTGCTGTTCAGTCACTAATTCCATAATCTAAATCCATTGTGATAACTTGTTTGGTTGAATTTCTTTTCAAGAGGTCATTTTCTTTGCTGTTTTGTTAGGCAAAACACTGTTGTTGCCGATGTGTTCAACCACATGATGTAGACAGTCAACCATATGATGTTCTTGCTCTAAAGGTCATTGCAAACATGTGAATTCCACGTGCTGATTTCTTGGCTCTACAATTGACTAGATAGAGAAACATAAAAAAGGTAGCCATAAATGATTATACATGGGCTGTATGGCAACTGAAGTACTGTACAATAATCCCTGTGGATCACACATAAATGCATAGCAAACTTCAAGCAGTAATTTTAGTTTGTTATTCATACCTTCTGGAGTTGTGTGTCCACTTAAGAGTTCAAGTAGAACTGGTGTGATTTTTTTTTTTTTCTTTCTGATATGACAGTCATCCTAGAGTGATATGTTCTATAGCATTCCCAACTTATGTAATTTTTATTTGAGATATATTGTGTTTGGCTTGCTTTATGTTTCTGCCACAGTTGCTTGTTGTGGTATGCAAAAAAATTAGGAGAAGTGAACTTTGTTTACTTCAGCATCTAAATGACCACCTGGTCTTTCTGAATGACTTTTGGAAAGGAGATTGTTTATTGACCAAAGAAAGGGTGTCAAATTCAGGTGCCGGGACCACATGAATGACTTAGTGATGTCACTGGCTCACAAATTCACGAAGCTGCAAGTTCTATCTCTACGCCAAATCAGACCTCAGCTAGAAGACAGTGGCGTGGAGGCTGTGGCAAACTACTGCCACGATTTACGCGAGCTGGATCTTAGCAGAAGCTTTAGGCTCAGTGACCGGTCCTTGTACGCTTTGGCGCATGGGTGTCCTCACCTTACAAGGCTCAACATCAGTGGATGCTCCAATTTCAGTGATGCGGCTCTAGTGTTCCTCTCTAGCCAGTGCAAGAACCTCAAATGCTTGAATCTGTGCGGCTGTGTGAGGGCAGCTTCTGACAGTGCACTGCAGGTACTCCATTTGCTGTAGCATTGTGTGCTTGAGCTTGCATTGATTCCTCGTTTCCCGCTATTTTGGTGCTGTAGGCCATCGCCTGTAACTGTGGCCAGCTGCAATCGCTGAACTTGGGCTGGTGTGATAGCATCACTGACAAGGGAGTGACCAGCTTGGCTTCAGGATGCCCTGAGCTCAGGGCTGTGGACTTGTGCGGTTGTGTTCTTATAACAGGTGACTTGCCTTTACCTGTCTGGTGTCAGATTGTGCAAAACTATCCTTACCTGGCTACTCTTTGGCCTGACGCATGTTTGATGTCTTGCTACAGATGAGAGTGTGGTTGCGCTGGCGAACGGCTGCCATCACCTGCGTTCCCTGGGCCTGTACTACTGCCAGAACATCACAGACCGCGCCATGTACTCCCTGGCCGCCAACAGCCGCGTGAAGAGCCAGAGCCGTGGCTGGGACGCAGCGAAGAGCGGCAAGGATCGGGACGGGCTGGCGAGCCTGAACATTAGCCAGTGCACCGCGCTGACACCGCCCGCGGTGCAGGCAGTGTGCGACTCGTTCCCGGCGCTGCACACGTGCCCAGAGCGGCACTCACTCATCATCAGCGGGTGCCTCAGCCTCACCTCTGTGCACTGCGCCTGCGCGATGCACCCTCACCGAGCCGGGCGAGTCATCCTCTCCAACCACGCCTACTGATCGCATTGTGTAGCTGTGGTGCTGGGATGGGGGAGGGAGTCATCCTCTCCAACCACGCCTTCTGATCGCACTGTGGAGCTGTGGTGCTGCGATGTGTGCGACTGGGCGTAGGCCGCTGAACCGTGCGCGACGCGGCTGGTTGTTGTGCGAGGTGCTTTGTGTTGTGTTGTTTCGGTGTGTGCTGTTAGGGTCTCTACTCTCTAGGGAGCTGTGTTGAACTGTGTAGAAACAACCGAGTTAAGTTTGTTATCTGTAAAAACATGGACTGTGTTTGTGGCCTTTGAGATCTCAAGAGCATCTCCCACATCTTAAATTTTATTTAGGAGCTAAAGCCAAAAAAAAAAGAAAAGAAAAAACTCCAATGGGCCTCCTATTTGGGTCCCAAATTTTTGCAGGCCTCTCAAATTTTAGTTACAGGGCCTTTTATCTGGGTTCCTATTCTTGCAGGCCTTTCAAATATTAGTTACAGAGCCCTAGAAACAGGAGGCACCTGCCCTCTCTAAAAAAAAAGAAAAAAAAACGACTCTCCTCTTCCTCTGTGGCGGATGTCATATTGCCATGGGAGGGAGGGAGCGTTCGTGGCTTCGCTCACTAGGGGCGTGTTTGTTGCTGGGCACCGGCCTGCCCCGAGCCCCCCGGCTGCAGGCTCCCGTGTTTGAAGCATTTGGCCCATGCATTAGAGTTCGTGCGCACGAAACATAAAGCACACTGGGCCTGGCTCCCAGGTGAAGCTTCCCCCCACCGTTTTTTCAGAGCCACGCTCGATAGAGAAGCTGGAGCGCCGGATTAGCGAAGCCGGTCACCTCTCAGGCCTCTCACCTTCTCCTTCCTCCAACCCGCATGACCAGGCACTGCTGGATCTCGGCGCCGCCGACGTCAACCACCCCGTGGGCCTTGCCCGGAAGACGCCGGCGCGGTTAGTGGAGATGCGGGCGGCGCTCACCTCTGATTTCCTCTTCATGGGCGCCGTGTCGGGGCTCGCGCACATCATCGAGCCAGCGAAGGAGGAGGCAAGGGAGGAGCTGCTGTCCGATTCCGTGGACGCGCGCACGCTGTGGCAGCCGCCACCGGCGTCGGAGCTGAATCCCACACCGCCCCTGCCCCGCGCGCCCGTGGGCGCTCCCCCGCCGCCAAGGGTCACCTCTACGACGCCGACGGCTTCGTGCTGCTCGCCACACTCCGCGCCTTCCCGCGCCACGAGGCCGTCGAGGGGCTTGCGTGCTCGCCGTGGGCAGTGCAGGGGCGCCTGCAACACCCAGACTTCCACACCGCACCTCGCGGTGTCACGCGGGACGCCCTTGCCCTCCCCGAGCTCCAATGTCGTGCCTCCGCGGCCGCAATGGTCGCGCCGCTGCGCGCACAAGAGCAGGCGCCGGAGTTGTAGCCCGAGCAGAGGACCGACGGTGCGCCGCGGCGCTTGCTCGCGGCGTCCTGTCCCAAGTGGAGCACATGGCCTCATTCGTCGATTCCTCACAGCAGGAGCGTCGCCGTGACCTCCCGCATCCGCGAGCATCCGCCTCTGCGTCGATGAGGACGCCTGTGCGCATTGGCCTCGAGCTCGGCGACGTCCATGGCCGTGGTGTGGAGTACGACGCTTAGCTGTTCGATGAAATGCCAACAAGAGAAAGCAGGAGGTAAAGCCACCACCCCCACCATACGAGGTGACCATATCGGTATATGCCCTCCACCAAACATAATCTATGTTCGGCCTGGTCCGTTTGGTACAAGAAACCAAACAAGTGGCCTTGCATCATTTGGGACAGGCTTTGGCTGGTTTAAGCCTGGTTGGCGGGCCTGGTTGGCGAGATGCAGTGTTCCAAACATGCCCTTGGTGGCTCTCGATGAGCTAGCTGCTTGTGGGCCTCAGGCAGGCTTGAAACACGGGAAAAGGTCGTGCTCGTGCTTGTCAAGCTGGCCTGACACGAAAACAGCCCACAGGCCATCCTTGGCCCGAAGGCCAGGCACGAACCCCGCAGAGGCGCCGCCCATCAGACACAGTGGCCCGTTAAGCATGACGCGGGCCGGCACGGCATAGCCCATTGGAAATCTATACTCATGCCACTCAAGCTCATCCGATGTACACCGCTCGGGGCGGCACTAGGTTGGGGTGGCTGACGGCCTCGTTCCACTTCGCGGCAGCATGCCTCCTCTGCTCCAACGGCACAGGCCGGGCGCACGAAGCAGAGCAGCCTGGCGGCTGTAACGGGCAAGGGCGGCAAAAACAATAGGGACCTAATTTGCAAACCTACATTGGACTTTGTGTTAATTTTTGACCCCCATATTATATAGGCCAACATGCAAATGAAGAAATATGGCTCATGATGGACACGAAGCTACTTCAACTCTGGCAAGGCTCTCACAGGCTCTAGCGGCTGTGTTGTACTGCTGTACTCTCGTGGAACGAGGGGTCGCACGTGTGTATTGCTTATGTAATCCTAAACAAATTCTTTCTAACACAAAAAACTCTCTTTCTTAATGGAAAAACAAGTCTTTCGCGTGACTAATAAGAAAAATAATTCAAAGAAAGGAATTTATCGTTTTGAAAAAAGCAGCTGTCTACTTTATTTGCCCATGTGTTTTGGACACTAGGGAAATAGCCAAAAAAACAGCACATGAAAAATCTGAGTTTTTCCGCAGCAGTGATGAGCCCATGATTTTTAATAAAAGTTTTGTTTAGTTCACCTGAATTTTCCATCACATTATCAAGATTCTCCATCACATCGAATCTTTAGACCCATGCATGAAGTATGAAATGTAAGTAACAAAATAACTAATTTGGACAGGTTGAATGTTTCTTGTGAGACAAATCTTTTGAGTCTAATTAGGCTATGATAAGATAATATTTACCACAAAACAAACGAAAAATGCTATATTGCTTTTCAGGTTCACTTTTCGAAAACTAAAATCCAACGAAGGCACACGATTTTTTCCTTATAATAACGCCAACGGGGCAGATATCCTATGTCTTCGTTGGCTCGTACTTTCAAACAGAACAAGGCCGGTAGATGTACTTGCTGGGTCTTATGTTATTTTTGGGCTTAATGATAAGAGCTTAACCGCTATGTCAAAATTAATCCAAGACGTTATGTGGAAAAAAGATTAACAGGATCAACCGATCGTAAAAATTTGAACTTGCTACGGATGCATGTCCTTCCGGCTTACCTGCAAAAGTGAACAAAAATAATAAAGAAACCCACAACCTTCCACGTGAGAACCACTGAACATAATTATTCATCATTTTCATTAAATCCCCCCTCCTCACACTGCTATGATCAGGTTACTTTGGCTCAAATGGCCTAGAACTATGGGTTTTCTGAACCCTGTGCACTCACTTGTTCTTTTGGGATAGGTGGTAATGGCTTGAAAAGGTTCTCGAGAAAATGGGAATGTGAAACATGGAACATCTTTTTTAAAGCTGAGATGCGACATATAAGAGGGGAAGTAACTAGGAACATTTTATTTTGGTATAAATGCGTTCTAGACAACCAATATAAACTTGTTCCATCCTAGTAAATTGTTGTATTCTTCATTTAGTATCTATCATTAATATTAACAAAACATGGCAACTGACTGACTGAGCATCGTAGACTCCTGGTTTGGTTGCTCTAGCTCTTAGCTTTGCTCTAGGTTATGTTCCCAACGTGGCCATGTTTCACATTTGCAGTTGCTAAAGTAACCTCCATCTTCTCGATCTCATGCCCCCGGTTGGAATTCCATGCCACCCTATGTGAAAAAACATTATTGAGGATTGAACAACTTTTAGTCCGTCTCAATTCATCGCGGAGGCCTCTCATAAGTCTTTATAATAGCAATTTGGTTCCAGCATTCAAAAGTTGACCTAAATGTCGCCGATAGAGGAACGGGATTTGAGCACACCGATCGAGCTCCCACAATCAGACTTCACTCCGTATATCCATAAGGCGGACAGACACCTGTCATCGTGGCAGGCGCATCTTGTCAACCCAATGGGGAGAACGGTCATGATAAATTACTCCCTCCATCTCAAAATAGATGTCATTCTCGCTTCCCGAGAAGTCAACATTTTCAAAATGCCGGCAATTATATATTAAAATATATAAATATTTACACTAAGTAATTAGTATCATCGGAAAGATCTTTAAGTCTAGTTTTTTAACAAATTTATTTGGAGATTTAAATATTGCACGTGTTTTCTACTTAACTTAGTCAAAGTTGAAAAAATTTGACCCGCACGTATCCCATAGTGACATCTATTTTGAGATGGAGGGAGTATTTGTTAGACAGCCAACTGGTTTACCTCATGAGCTCCATCCATGTGCCTACCCCTGTGCTGCAGCTTTATGACAAGAAACGAATAGCCTTCCTGTGGTGTGGTGATAAATCCGGAAAATCTTCGCCTGCTGCTTGCCTCGTTGCGTGGCCGTCGGTTTGCGTGCCCAAGGACATGGGCGGACTCGGCATCAAAGACCTGGGTACTCAGAACATATGCCTACTCGTCAAACTGCTGCACAAGCTTCATCAACCGTAGTGTTCAGCTTGGGCACAGTGGGTTCAGGGTCGAGCTTCATATTTCCTCGCTGAAAGGAGATATTCATGGTGAGCATTGGGATGTCCTACGCTCCCTACTACCGCAGCATCAAGCCATCACCTCTGTCCAACTCGGTGACGGCAAGACCTCCGCATTCTGGGACGACGTCTGGCTCGGAGATGAGGCTTTCGCAGACCTATTCCCGGCTCTGTACAGCCATTCCAATGACAAGGATGCAACCGTTCAGGACATGATTAGCGCTGGTGTACATAATTGCCTTGTGCCGAGAGTCGGTTAGAGGGCGACGGCTGAACTTCAGCAGTGCAGCCCATGCTGGACAGCGTGCAACTCTCGGACGTTCCTGACGTTCGTCTTTCACCCTTCACAAACTCCAGAGGCTCTCTGAACAGCTCGGCAATCTATGGCCTTCTCATGGCAAAAGGGTCAGCCAAAGGATGACAGGGCTGGTTTTGTCTGGGATAACTCTGCTCCGCCGCGTGTTCAGATGTTTATGTGGCTGTTAGTCAAGCGAAGGATCCAGTGCCGCGCCCTGCTCCTAAAAAAGCATGTACTTCAGAGTGCAACCTGTGAGATCTGCAATGCTGAAGACGAGACGCCGGAGCATATCATCAGCGGTTGTTCCCTAGGTCGCCAATTTTGGGAGAAAATTGACCTCATTCAGAGCAACTCCAGCCCACCCCTCAATTGAGCCTCTACCCTAAAATTTAGGGGTTTTGATAAAAAAATCAACTCCAATGGAGCCCCTTAATGACCCCTCAAATTTTAGAAAACCTCAAATTTTAATTTTAACCCCCAGATCTGTGTACCCCCTACTCTGCTTTCCTTCCCGGTGACTTCCGTCGCCCGCGCGGGGGGCAACCCACGCGCCGCCTGCCGCTGCCCGGCGTGTCTCCACCACGGGCGCCGGCTGGCCGACCGGACGGACCCGTGCGGGAGCCGGGCATGGACCCCGTGCGGTCCGGCACCTGCGCTCACTACCTCGGCGGTTGCGGCCCGTGGCCGGCGGGCCGACCGTCCGGCAGCCGAGCACCGGCGGCCCACCGTCGCTCTCGCCACCGCAAGCGCGCGCATCATTCGCCCCACGCGGCGCTTCGGCCGACCAGCGCCGGGCGACGACCGCGCTGAAGGGCTGGCCCGACGCGCCGAGGAGCTCGTGGATGTACGCGGTCGGCGGGTGCGGCATCAGTGGTCGCAGATGGCGGCGAATCCTCGGCGAGTGCCTCGGCGACCATCCCGGCGTTGCCCTTGGCGACGAGCATCCCGAGTCCCGACGAAGCGCGGCCACCCGCTGGTCCATCTGCTGCCGCTTCTTCCCCACGACCACGTTCGCCTCTTCCAAAGATCCGCCGGCCGCCGGACGAGGAGCAGCGCGTGGCGCGCGCGGGCGCGCGCGCAGCGTAGGCCGGGCGCGGCGCATCGCCCGGCGCCGCCGGGCCCGTCGCCGCAGCGCGGCTGCAGGAGCGCGGGCGGGTGGGGATGGGGCCGCAGACGCGCTGGATGGGGCGAAGTCGCGCCGGGGGTGAGGGCGAGCGGGTCGCGCGGCGACGGCGACGACGAGGCCCAGCGCGTCGCCGGGAGGAGCCTGGGCGTGTGCCTTGGACGACGGCGCATTTGACGGCGGCGGGCGGCGGAGGAGGCACGAGATTGGGTCTTTCACCGACAGCAGGGTCCCACAGAAGATAGGGGCTTGACAGTTTTTTTCCACCGGAGTTGGGCCTCAATTTAAGCCCCTACTTTTTTTAACCTAGCCTGCAAATAGAATTTTAGGACCCTAATTTGAGGGCCTCCATTGGAGATGCTCTTAGATGATTGGGCATGACACTTCGTCGATGCACCTAATACAGCCCCATCCCCGTCTCCCAACCGAAGAGTTCTCGGCATTCATCGCGATGGCTTGCTGGCAGATCTGGAAGGCAAGAAATGCCAAGGTATTCAGGAATGAAACTCAAACTGTTGATCACCTCCTCAGAGCGTGCAAGGCCACGACTGAGCAATGGCGGTTCAGATTCAAGAAGAGGAAAAACAAATTGTGGACAAATGGTGCCTTCTGCTGGAACAAGCATTAGAGCAGTAGCACTGATCTTGTTGCTTTGTAAAATGTAAATATTTCAATCCCCATACCCCGTACATGAAACAAACTTTGCAGGCCGTTTTGGGCCATAAATAAAATTCAGGTGGGGATCAACTCCCCCCCGGTGACTTCTCAAAAAAAAAAAAAAATTGAAACCTAGCCAGTTGTATACCTAATAATCGGTGGCTTGGACTCGGTCATTTGTTTCCATGATCATCGATCTAGACTATCTAACCACTACGGTAGCTGCCTCAGAAAATAGTGGTTTGGGGCCGCGTTGGCCTCTACATGCATAGTCTTCCGTGCGACTATTTGCAGCATTGGCGTTCCTACGCAGCTGACCATGGATCCCGTTGGCTGGCTTGTGATGCCTTGACTTCTACCTTGGTTTGAACTCGTTGTCAAGGATTTAATTTTGTCGGACGCGGCTGACACACATGTTAGCACGGTCAATATATTCGTTGTCTGATGTATATATATGACTGCGTTCTGTTCTGTCAGCTGCTGGAATTGAAGAACGACGAAGGAGATAGATATAATCGTCGACGAACAGAGAGAAGAAGTCTCCACGCGTGCGCTTCAAACGACATGTCTCCGTCCGAGGCGCCACCGTCGTCTCGTCGATGCTATCCGTCCGGCACTCCGGCTCGATAGTAGATTGTCCATCGCTATCTTCAGGAAACGACGAAAGAAAAGGCTTTATATCTTGATGATTTAGTTGCAGTGAAGTGACGAGATGAGAGGAGAGAAACGTTATCCGTTCCGTTCATCTATCCCTGTCGTGCACTGCTCGCTGGAACTACCGATGATGTGGGCACGCCACTTGTGTTATCATATCGATGTATCAACCTGACTCCTGCGCGAGATGCATGCTGCCGTCGACAATGCTGAGTGATGTACGGAGTACTACACATGCTCTATTAGAGTTTATTCAGAATCATTTTTCACTTAAAGAACCACTTCTTTCAGATAATCAACTTCTATAGAGAATTTCGAGCAGAAAGAACTCTACCAAACAGACCCATGATGCATATAAATACCAGGTAGTACCCACACAGTGCAGTATGTATGGGATTGGAAGCTATCTGCAAATAATTTGGTAGCTAGCTAGGGCTGAATTGTTGATGAAATGATTGCTACTCGGCCGCATGCCGCATGCATACAGAGCATACGCACGCATTTGACTAGCAGTGTCAGGCCACGGGCCGTGCAAGCTAAACAAGTGGCGGGGAAAATTAGTCAAAAGACGCCATGCGAAACGACATTCCGGGCGTGCCTAATCTTGCAAGGGAGACATAGTGGTGGCAGCGGCACGCATACATATCGTATTATATTCGATCGCCCAACGTTTGCTAGAAAAACACACAGGATGAAAGGAACGGACACGGCTGATGTTACCGGAATCCCCAGCATAAACCACCGTTCACACTTGCGAGAGTGAAAGGAATTGATATTAAATTTGTGGGGTAAACTTGCACATATATAATTATATACACTGCTTGCTTCGGTATATATGGAAGTGTATTGGAAGAATGTGGCGACGTCGTTAAAATGTCCCTTTATTTACTTGGAAATCAATGGTGAAGGCGGCAAGTAAAGGCCATTGGCTGGCTTGTGTTTGGTTTGGTGAATAACAAGGAGAACACAAGTACGTCACCACACCACACCAAATGGATAGGACTGTGTGTAAGCAAACACCAAACATCCGTATTCAAATTGCTGTGGGCTGAAGAGAGACCCAGTCTCAATTGCATCCATGGCGTTACAGAAATTACTAAGATGAGAAACCTTACAGGTGTATGCATATTAGATCATTGGTTGACCTCATCTACAAAATGTCATGCAGTGACATGGTGAACGAGTTTCTTCTCTGACTCAGCTCTGCATAGATGATCTCAATCATGTAAAATATAATAATAATCCCAGCAGTGACCATCAAGCTAAGTCTAGTCTTCCTTGTGAACGTTTTTGTTCCACGACCAGATATGGAAACCAAGGTCCAAGAAGTACTACTGTGTCCGTGCTTCTTCTGCTCCAGATTGTCCGTCCTTGACTCTTTGCCACAAAAGATGGTGTTCTAGAACATCAGGTTGTATCTCTATCTCTATCTTTGGAAAATGTCTAGGGCTCTAGGCTATCCAATATAATATACATTGTCAAATTTATTTAATACATGTATGAATTTTCACCATGCATATCTCCCTTTTTAAAAAAAAAAAAAATGTCAACAGCTAGCGTTCTCAACATTTACCTGACCACCCACCCACTCACTCACTATTCAACACTATCCGCTCTCTATTTTTCTTATCATCATCAGGAAAAGTCCCTCTGATATCATTTCTAATCTAAGTTGGAGATCGAATTCATCAAAAAAAGAAAGCTGGAGATCGAAGCCAGTGGACTGGGCGGCGCCGGCGCAGAGGATCCGCGGCACAGTCGACGGTCGTACTGACCATACGTATAGGAGGAAGGAGGACTTTGGCCGCCACTCCCTACCAGACAAGCCCCCATCCGTTCCCTCTTTTCTTCCCTCGCTCCCGGCTCCTCCTCCTCCTGCACTGCACTGCACCTGCTCCCTCCCCACTTCCCGTTCCGCCCCTCCGCGTCGCTGCTCCCGCCCGCTCCGTTTCCCACCCTGCCGGTCGCCGATCGGCCTCGTTGATTCGAGCCTGTACTTGCGGGTACCATCCATCTCTCTGGCCGTGAGTACCTCCGTCCTTGCCTTGCCTGCAAGATTGACTCTTCTGTCGTTTGCTGCTGCTTCTTTTTATTTCTTGTTTTCGTCGTTGCTTCGTATGGATTTTAAGTGCGTCTTTTCATGAAATCGAAGTTGCTGGATTGCTCGTGGGTTCCTGAAAAAACATGATTTTATTTTTATTTTTACAACGCGCTTCGTAGTCATGGTTGGGCAATTAGAAGCCGCGAGTAGAGAAGCCCAGGATTTGCGGTGTGCCATGGTGGTGTATGGTGTTAGAAGGGGAGGCAGATGCTATTTTCATTAACTTGTGCTGTAATTGATTCTAATCTGGTTGATACGGTTCGTGACAATTGGGATTTTCTTCCCTGAATGGACCTCTATGAGCACTGCAAGTATTCTGCCTTTACCAAAATCTTCAGTATGGAGGTAGTTTGATCATATATTTCCTTTTATTGTTTTTTTTTTTTCGAGACCTCAGGCCTGATGATCACTAGTTGGTCTTTCTTTTCTTGCGTGGAACATGGCAGTCAGTCAATGTTGTCAATCTTTCTGCGGAAGGGCATTCGGTCAATATTGCTTAATTTATATGCATGCTTATTTGCTTACCATGCACTAGAAGGTGCATGTTGGTCGCTCCAAAATTCACCCCAAAACATTGCCTAGCTTTTCATGGGAGGACATTTAGTCAATATTGCTTAATCTATAAGCATGCTTAGTTATTTACCATATTCTAGAAGGTGCGTGATAGTAACTACTAACTAGTGTTTTCCTCGTAACCTGTTTAATCCAACGGCTGCAACATGATCTAGAGACTAGAGGAGGATTATTCATTTATTCTA
Source organism: Hyparrhenia diplandra (assembly GCA_015847255.1). Taxonomy (NCBI): domain Eukaryota; kingdom Viridiplantae; phylum Streptophyta; class Magnoliopsida; order Poales; family Poaceae; genus Hyparrhenia; species Hyparrhenia diplandra. The sequence continues at coordinate 49,798 of JADLZK010009368.1, forward strand.
CTTCCACCTTGATTGGATTTTATAAGGTTGTTTGAGTTTCGTTCTGTTGCATCATATTGGATTCTAGTACTAAGCGTACGACGATTCAGGATGTTCTTTCTCTTCAACATCAAATTGGCAGCGGGTTAGCCAGATCCGTATTTATATAGAAGAGTTAGGCCTGAGGCAAACAACAGAAAAGGGGGGTTTCCCCAAAGAATGTCCATTAACTTTTATCTGTGGAACAGTCAAAAGAAGAATGATGCATTCTGTTTACCCAGACAACTGAAAAAGTGCTGGCATGTCAAAAGTAGCTTTATATATGTTTAGAACACTGCTAGTTATCATTCCATGGTTAGTTGGTTAGTTGATAAACTGTTTCCTTATATTTCAGGCAGTAGACAGTTTTGTCGAACAATTCAATCAGAGGAACCCGCATGTTAACCTGAAGTTATCTGAGATTCTGAAGCAGTTAAGGTTCACAACAAGTTTGCCTAAAAGGTTGAAAGAGAAAAGTTATGTCTTTTGCTAGGCGACTGGACCCGTCAGCTTACACGGACAATCTATACATTCATAAATGTGCCACACCAAGCTCAAGCTTTGCTGCTCGAAGATTTTCCTCTGATACACAGTTGTTCCGTTATGATCCAGAACCATACAATGAGTATGGGCATATGGGTTTCACTGGAGCACCATCCGCTGGATTTCAAAACTCCTTTTGTAGTCAGCAGGCCTCACTAAAACCATACCATGTAAATGATGATGGGCGATCTCCAAGTGTTGCTGATACTCAGTCTAACTCATGCTCTGATGCAGCAAAAGATTCACCAGTGGTTTCCAATGTTTCTCAGCAGAACTCCCATTCTGTATCAGATAGTCAGAGTTCTGAAATCGAAGTAGAGTTCGATGAAGATGACATTAGGCTGAAGCTTCAGGAGCTGGAGCATGCTTTACTTGATGATGGTGATGATATCTTATTTGACATTTCCCAGGCAGGTAGCATTAATGATGAATGGGCTGACCCCATGAAGAATGTATTGCTTCCAAATTCGCCAAAAGAATCAGAGTCAAGCATCAGTTGTGCTGTTAGCAACAGCGGAGCCCCAAGGACTCCAAAGCAATTGCTCTTTGACTGTGCTACTGCATTGTCTGATTACAACATAGATGAAGCACAGGCGATCATAACAGAACTCCGACAGATGGTCTCCATTCAAGGGGACCCTTCTCAAAGGATTGCAGCGTACCTGGTAGAGGGCCTTGCCGCAAGAATAGTAGCCTCAGGGAATGGCATCTATAAGGCTTTGACATGCAAGGATCCTCCAACTCTGTATCAACTTTCAGCAATGCAAATCCTCTTTGAAATATGTCCATGCTTCCGTTTGGGCTTCATGGCTGCTAATTATGCTATAGTTGAAGCCTGCAAAGGAGAAGAAAGACTGCACATTATTGACTTTGACATCAATCAGGGCAGCCAGTATATTACATTGATACAGTTTCTGAAAAACCATGCAAACAAGCCGCGCCATTTGAGGATAACTGGAGTTGATGACCCTGAGACAGTTCAGAGGCCCATTGGAGGTCTGAGGGTCATTGGGCAACGCCTAGAGAAGCTTGCAGAGGACTGTGGGGTGTCTTTAGAATTCAGGGCATTGGGTGCTAACATTGGGGATGTTACACCTACGATGCTTGATTGTCGTCCTGGTGAAGCACTTGTTGTCAATTTTGCATTCCAGTTGCACCATCTTCCTGATGAGAGTGTTTCAATTATGAATGAAAGGGACCAGCTCCTTCGTATGGTGAAGGGACTCCATCCAAAGCTAGTGACCCTGGTTGAGCAGGATGCCAATACGAATACTGCACCCTTTCTGCCAAGGTTAGTGACCGTGACAAGTCCACTTTTGATGGTAATCTAATATAAGGTTGTACTGTGGATTTTTTATATGAACTCCCGTGTATGTTTTGATATGACTCCTACAGTAGCATTAACATCTGACTTTCACAGGTTCCGTGAAGTCTATGAATACTACTCTGCGCTTTTTGATTCTTTAGATGCGACACTTCCAAGAGAGAGCCTGGATAGAATGAATGTGGAGAGGCAATGTCTTGCGCGAGAAATTGTTAACATCTTGGCTTGTGAAGGTCCGGATCGTGTGGAGAGGTACTACCCAGCCACGCTTACCAGTCCTGCACCCTGCATATTCTCACCCTTTCTTTTTCCTGCAATTTGAAAAAAACTGATAGTGAAGCTGTTACATGTTGCAGGTACGAAGTTGCTGGGAAATGGAGAGCAAGAATGACAATGGCTGGATTCACACCATGCCCATTTAACAGCAATGTCATCAGTGGAATAAAGTCGATACTGAAATCATATTGTGATAGGTACAAGTTTCAAGAGGATCATGGTGGGCTTCACTTCGGCTGGGGGGAGAAGACTCTCATTGTCTCCTCCGCGTGGCAGTAGAAAAATAGAGCTCACTTGTGACATTAGTATTGTTGTATTTTAGGAGCTTCTGGTGCGGACTGTAAAAAGATGTGACCGCTGGGCTGTTAAGCCTTACCTAATCATAGATGGATGTATGATTGTCAGAATAATTGAGTTTGGCTGATTACCCGGTGCTATTAGCATCTTGTCGCGTGATGAATCTGTATTTTAGGATAGAAGACTGATGACATGGCGACTCTACTTTGTATAAATTGTGCATTAGTGAACTAGAAGATATTTTGTACTAACCTGCAGCAAACAATTCTGAATCAGAAGCAAGATCCAGGCCAGATTATCATAATATTCAACTTTCCTGAGAACATATTACACCACACGATGCCTGACCAGTATTACAGAAGAACAAAACACAGATTATCCAACAGTCATCATGTAATTACTTAAATTTTTTGTACAACAGTTTGAAAATCGTACAAAGCTACAATACAAAGATATACAATCCAACAGAGTCATCATGTAATTACTTAAATTTTCTGCAGTTTGTAAATCGTACAAAGCTGCATATTCAAGAAAGAAAAAGATTATACAAAGCTCCTGTACAAAGTCTAATGAAAGCTGGATCAACACTATATCCTCTTCGGAACCAATCCAGGTATACTTACATACCCAATAGTATTTTTTGTTACCACAATAAAAAATACATGTCCTCTTCAGAAATAATCCATTTATATACTAAGAGAATCTGAATATTTTGGCTATCACCATATGACATATATTGGTATAAGCTCAATCATGTCATTAGGGTAAGCTGTGTCGTGAATTCAATGACATATTTGGTTGCATTTTGACCCGTTTGGAGGACTCCAAAAGTCTGACAAGCGACGGAAGAGGTTTAGGAACAGGGATATTCCTTGACCTGTAAAGCCTCTTCAAACTTGTATTCAAACATTTCGATGATCCAATAGTGCACAAAGGTTCCTTTTGACAATCAGTTGTTTCTGCACTCCTGACCACAGTAAGGTTTAAGTCTTCCGTGGAACTCAACGATTTTGACTCCTCTGCAACTTCTGCCTTTTCAAGTTGATCAGACACCACTAACAGATTGTGTTGAACGGTAGGTATTGACTTCACTTGACATGCTTCTAATTGCGTTGAAGTTGCTTCATGCTTACAGGTAGCCACATCATCTCCAACTTCAATGGGATCCTGCTGGGAGGATGGTGGTTGTTTCGTATCGAAATCCATTGCAGAATATGTTTCAACATCTTCACTGCTACCATGAACCGAATCTGTTGGTGCACATGCCCTGGCTTCTTCTAAGGCAATGTACTCTTCTTTCATAATGTCAATTGCTTGAGAGGCAAACCTTGCTCTTCCAAACAATGTAATGTCTGGTTCTTCAGGTGCAGGGGGTGGCACAAATTTCAGTTCAAGGGTGCTTATTACATTTAAATATGTACATTCATCGCTGGTGGAAGAGGAATGATCACCATCAACAACAAGATTTGAGTCATCTTCATTTGTGTGTGTTTCAGACGCAAGCACTGAGCAAGGAGAGGACATTGATTTTTCAAGAGGATCTCTGAATATTTTCCACAGTGGATCATCAGCTGTTACGCGGTTCTTGAAACAATGTTTCTTAACATAGCTCAGCTCAATTGCAAAGCACGGGGGAGTTGTTGAAATAACCCACTGAGGTTGGAGAACTTGTAGTGCCTGCTCCAACTCATCACGAGAGGAGTGAATGGAGAAACAAACATGCCAGATGCCAAACTCATCCTGCTCAGCTTCTGTTAGGCTGGGATTCTTCCCGTCTCGAGCACAGCCGGCATACCACTGTGTTGATGGACGAATAAATAAGGGTTCAGGTTGGAGATTTGCCCTTGCCTCTGCAAGCTCTTTGCTTGCTGTATCTTTTAATTGGCGCAACCCAACCATCTGCGGGGTTAAGGTCACAGCAGACAAGAAAGAAAACAAGGGGTCACTCCATGGGATAGGCACCAGAAGAAATGATAGAAGGTGCGGGACTCAGCATCAGATACCAGCTAATTGTGTTTTTTAATGAAACAAGAACCTTGATGTTATGATACTAATCTCATGTATAATAGAGTTGACAGTAACTTATTTTGCCTTGAAATGGAAACAAAACAGGTAGGCTCCATGTGTATTATGGAGTCATATTGACTGACTACTCTGAGGCAAATATTTCCATTGTGGGCAAGCATAAAAAAAATGAAAGAAATGCAAAATTGCAGTATTAGGAAAATGAAGGGATGCATTTCATGAAATAATATACCTGAAAACGAGAAGACGAATCATCAGTGATGATTTCAGGGGCTGTCAGTGATAGTGCTTTAAAACAATCCAATTTCCGGTCAACATATATTTTTGATCCGAAAGTCCGTGAAACCTCAACTAGTATATCTTCATGCCCAAGAAGATCACAAACAAGGAAAACAAACGGTGCAAGTGGATGCTTCCAGATGCAAGCTATAACCTGCAATCACTGAATCATTTCTCAATTGTAACTATCCCTGTTATCAGAAGAACACTTCTACAAGGTACATGAAGAACATATCTAATCACAGCACAAAGGACAACCTGCCGGATCGCTGACTCCTTGCTCGGTAGCTTGAGGTAGCATTTGGAGAAGGTGCAATCTAGGAATACAAAGTCAAGCGGGCAAATGTTTTTGTTTCCTTTCTTCGTAAGGTACTTGATTGGCAAATTCTGCACACAATCTGGTGTAAGCCGACAGTCCCCTGTGTGAAGTATGGTACCAAATTGACCCTCAAACAAGAACATGACTGCCCCTGAAATCACCGAACAGGCTAAGCATAAGTCATCCCTTAGTCCTAGGAGGCAAATAACGAGCCTATTAAGCTCAAACCAGACAGAACAGTGGATAGATGTTCTCTACACAAAGAGATAGCACAATCACATGACATTTACATTTTATTAGGTTACATATCAAATAAATCACATAAGCATTCTCGACAAGCTCTTAATTATTGTTTTTGCCTAATTAGGAAGTAAGCTCAGCTCCTCTTACAAATACCAAGTAGTACTGAAATCGACAGAAATGGAATAGTTAGAGCGAACACATTACCAGGGCAGTGATTCGCGTCGTAAGCGGTGACAGAGAAGGCGCCGGTGGGATCATCCAGCACCACCGTCCTCCCCACCTCCATCTCCACGAACTCCCAACTCCCCAACTGCGTCACACACACCGCGGAGCAAGTGCCCTTAGCAAAGACACCCAACAGAAACAATTTGGCGGGGCGAAACTAAACATACAGAGGCCAGAGGGGAAGTGGTTACTCAATTACCTGGGGAAAGTGGCGAAGCGCGATGCCCAGGGTGAGGCGGGTGGCGTAGACGGTCCCTTCCCGGTCGATGTTGGCATCTGCACCGGCGCCGACGAGGTGGTCCCGGTGCGCGTGGGTGAGGAATCGGTGGCGCCGGCGCCGGGAGGGACCCCACGTGTCGACGGCGAAGGGGAGCCCCGCCGGCATGTCTATCGGCATTCTCTTGGTTCCCCCTCTTCCGGATCGCGGACGCTGGTCGGTGGGGAAGCCCCGTGTGTGGGGTCACAAGCCAGATCTGAGACGGATGCGAGAGGAAGAACCCTAATGTCAGCAACCGATGAACTTGGCTCCGAATCGATACGGAAAAGAGGAAGGAGGACGGAGGAGCACACCACTTGCCGCGACGAGCAGATCACGGCGACCAGTCAGCAGGAAACCGATGGAGAAGAAGAGGGCGAGCGCCAGCAGAAGAATGAGGCGAGGAGCGGCGAGGATGGCGCGAAACGCACCTCCTCATCTCCCGCCTGCACGCGCCGAGCGAAATTTTGACCCCGCCACCATCGCCCGCGCTTGCTGCTCCAGACCCATATGCGCGCGGTATTTGGGGAAGCCGGCTCCTTCCGAAGGAAGGAAAGAGTAACGGCTTAACGGGCGTTCGGGGTTTGTGTGAGTAGCCAAACCTGCATCCGCAACCTGTAACTCTGCCTTTTGCAGTTTGGGTGGGTCCCACGTCTTCTTTTTTTCTCTCCATGAAGTTGGGCCGCTTTCTGTGTTAGATTTCGTCTATTATTTGGGCCTCGACCCAATTGTATGAGCGGTTTGGACCAGATGCATTGTTATCAGTTCATGGATTGCTCTCAGGCCTTGTTTAGATGGCTAAAATTTAAAACCGCATGTCACATCGCATTAATCAGAAGCACGTTTCGTTTGTTAGTGTTAAATATCATCCTACCATGGAGTAAGTAGGCTCAAAAAAGAATCGCCTCGCAATGTATATCTAAACTGTGTAATTAGTTATTTTTTTACCTACATTTAATACTCCAAACATATATGCTTTTGGTGTATTTAATGTGATGTGATGGAGAGAAAGTGGAAAAAAGGTTAGAAATTTTAGCAATCTAAATAAGGCCTCAGTTAGATCAATTTCTCAGATAATTTAGTAGATTTTTTACAGAAATTGGGGGCAGATAAGCAGTTGGAGAGAGCAAGAGAACGAGAGAGATGGAACAAAAGAAATTCACACTTTGCAGAGAGACACACAACTTGAGAGAGCACAGCTCTGTTCCAGAAGCTACATTGTTAGGGGAGCCCTCCGGGAGAGGGAGGGACCGAGATGAGTGACAACCAACCGTAAAGGCCCATAGAAATCCAACACCAATCCAATTCACCGACAAATTAACTAATTCAGTAGGCAGCCTCATTTTTAGGCTGTTCATTCATCACGCCAATCAACCAGCAAAGCCTCCACCGTTTCAGCACCACGCACGACCCACCCAGTCGCCTACACCTGGCTGGCGACCTTGGTATCGGCGGCGGCCTTGTTGGTCGTGGTGGCGTCGGCCAGCTCCACGGCAGCGGCCACCTTCTTGGCATCCTCCACGTCCGCTGCAGCAGCGGCGACGGCCTCTCCCTTGCCGGCCGGCGCGGCAGGGCCCCTTGTTTTTCCGGTAGATGAAGTAGAGGATGAGCTGCACCAGGCCCAGGGCGGTTCCACACCCGTTCGGGATCTGCACGCACAGACACACAGACAGCACGGTGTAGTCGCTGCGTCAGTAACGGCATGTTTGGACGGGAGACTCTTACATGAAACTGACATGACTTCATGATGAAAAATTGGGAAACTTTTGGCCCTAAGATATTTCATCATCGTAGTTTGTCACGTTGGTGTACTGAAAGTGGAGTGTGCTGTTTATTTGTTTGTTTGCTAGCATTGCGACAAGAAACAGCGCGGCGCTGTTCCTGCCTCCATTGTGGCACGTACGGCGGCCCATCGGCAGCAAGCGCCGGTGTGGGTGGCCACTGCCTCTGGGTGTGCCGGTGGCCACGCCCATGCCCGTGCCGTGCATCGGCAGCGGCAGCGGCCGGCAGGCATGTGCGCCTGGTTGGGTGGGACACCGGACACCGAAAGGGCAACCGACGCCGGCCCGGTGGTACTGTACTACTCGTACTGGCTAGAGGCGTTCAATGGCATATGGCAACAGCTAGCGGTGCATGCAGTATATAGTACTGTACGGTGCAGTGGTTTGCAAGTACCCATCGGACGATCGACAGGCCTTCTGACGACGGGAGCGTGCAGCTCAGGAACAGAGAGAGAGATGAGAGGTCTACGTACAATGATGAAGGGGTCGCGGCCGAGGAGGCCGTAGATGAACCAGGAGGTGCCGCACAGGAACACGGCCAAGGAGAGCAGGAACGGCATGAACTCCACGCTCTTCGTCTTGATCACCAACCTCTGCACACACACACAAAGCACATGCTTGTTAATTAACCGATGTCATGGATAGCATCAACGACGGCCGCAAATTAGAGCATTTAATTTATTATTGCTTACTTACCATGATGGAGAGTGGCGATGCGTACATGCAGATGGAGAAGATGGTGGCGGCGAGGCCGCAGAAGACCTTGCGAGCGTTGCCATGGAGGGCCAGCAACGAGACGAGCACGACGGTGGCGAAGATGGAGGCGACGATGCCGAGGAGGCCCAGCATGCGGAGCCTGGCCCGCCGGTCCACCGCGAAGATGAGGAAGATCACCACGTAGATGGCCTCGATCACCGACCCCGTCCCGTTGATGGTCGACACCAGGATGTTGTTCGGGGACACGAACGGCAGGCCGTACCTTGTATGTATGTAGAGATGCATATAAATTTCATTCACACAAATGTTGCTCAAAAGAAAAATCCATACAGATTAACCAAGCCAAATTCAGACGAATGCAAGATGATTGATGAGCTAGCTAGCACATCGATCTCTTCACATGAATTCAAGTGCGTGATGAAAACCAAAACGGGACGCCTTGAATTTTCTTGCCCCACCAAATCACGCATCATCATAACCAAAATCATCCATCATCATCACAACCAAAAAGCATTGAGACTTTTTTTGATTGGAGCAAACACTTGAGTGTGAAGCTGCATGTGCGAGCACAAGGACCTCGAGGCCCACATGTCATCTCCATCCCGGCAATGCCGACAGGCTGCTCCCTCCCACGGGCTATGTGGTACAGTGCAATAAACCTTTTTCCCCTTCATTGCAGTCGTTGTCACAGTGCTGGCGAGTGGGCCCACGCACGAGTAGCACTCTAGTAGTACCATTCTATTCTATCACTCTATGCCAGAGGCTACACTAAGAGCCAAGTAAGTGTGTGTTTGTTTCATTTCATCGGCCAGCAAACCATGCAGCATTTCTGAAACGTAAAACTACGCGTCTACACTACACGCCAGTTTACTGGTTTACACAGCCACTGCATAGTTATAGTATCACGTCACAAGAATACAAAAGTATGCAGTGTACTACCATATACTGTACTGACTTGAACCGCTGAAGAATATCTAAAGCCTCTAAAAATTAATCTGCGATTTAATTTACTGAAGGAACAGAAATGATGTGAGCTGCTCATCGAAAGGCCGTGTGTGTGTGTGTGTCTGAGAGCAGTTAGTTACCAAGCTGATAGGAGGCAGTTGAGCAGCGTCATGTTGTAGGGCACGCCGGAGAAGTCCTCCGTCGACCGCTTCTTGGTGATCCTCCAGAAGGTGACACTGCAATGCAAAGAATTCGCCAGATTTTCTCACCGGTCAGCGGAAATAAAACATGCGCCGTGCTCTGCTGCCCCCTGACGTACGGCCGAGGCAGAAGAGCCAAGGAAAAGGTGCGGCATGGTTGTGACGAAGAAGAAGCATTCCGGATGGAGAAAATATAAAGACGCTTGTTTTGTTTGTGGAAAAAAACATGAAATTCAGTGTTTCACTAGAAAGATTGAACCTAAAAGATGCTAAAACCCTCTGATTTTTTTACGCATGGACGCGGACAGTGAGGGAACAGAGGGATTCAGGTGCGTGGAATCAGAAACTTACACAGGCGACAGGAAGAGGAAGAGCGCAATGACATTCCCTAGCAAACAGATCCAATAGAGATTAGACGACGAACCCACTAAACCACAGCTCAGAGAAGTATACAAGAACCAGAGAATTGAAGACCATCAGCTAGAGGCAGCAATGGCATGATGACACTGACCAGAAACTCCGAAGAAGAACCTGGCGATATGCTCCATCTCTGACTAGGGCCCTTCAACTTGTGCTTTGCTTGCTTATCGCTGCCCTCAACCCTCTGCTGCTGGCCTGAAACCCAAACGGAGCAGAGGTGGAAGGAGGGGGTGGTGGCCGGACACCCAACGAACAGTTAGCTAGCAAGCTAGTACTCCTAGCTCTGAAAGGCTGGGCGCGCTGTAGCCAACGCAAATCCAATCCGGTGCCTGTGTCACTCAGTGCAGCTGCAGCAAATGAGCGGTGGTGTGGCTATATATAGAGAGCAGACTGCAGAGGGGAAGGTGATCTTGGGGCCGTAGGACGTTGTTATCTTCCTTAATCCTTACTAGTCAATTTAGTAAGGACTGGAGTCAAAGTAAGTGAAAACTGTCGTTGTCTTCTGTGGTAAATACGTACTTACTACGCGGTACGCTACACAGCGCTTCCTGTACTGTACGGCAACATGTAGAAGCATGCGTTATGCGTACGTACGTGTGTCTCTGCGACACTCGTCCGTCGTCGTATCGTATTCGTATCCTATGTCCTGATGATGCCTTTGCACGCAACGGAACGGAAATCTTGTTAAGTTGCTAAACAGGAGCAGGAGTAGGACTGTAGGAGCGTGCACTTCTGCAGCACCAACGGCCAAATGCTCAGAGTGGAATGGAATGCTCAGATTGGAATGGAATGGAATCACACGAAAGCAGCAGCAGAATTCCCGTTTCTGCTGCGGCCCCGCCATGTGGCTACGGACTACCCTACCCGGCGTCCCGGCCCCTACGTACGGGCTACGCGAGTCGAGCGCGGCGGTGGCCGCGGCCGTTGGAGCCGCGTGGCTGGAGGCAGGCAACACGGCGTTCTTCCGCGCGAGAAGGCGACGACGACGACGACAAGAGTCGCCGCCAGCGCAATTCACGGCTGGTCCGAGCGTTTTGCCGATCCTATCGAATCCCCCTGGTCAAAGCGTGGCGGGAGTGCTGCCGGCGCGTGTCCTCCTCCGATCCGTCCGATCCGTCCGGTCGGTCCTCCCTCGAGTCCTGAAACCCGGCCTCCCGGCAAGTCGGCAACAAGGTGTGCACCGCACGCGACTGCAATCCAAACCTGGCGTGTCAAGGCGTCGACAACAATGCAGGCTCGCGTTCCACCCAATCCAATGACTCCCCTATGTATGCAGTGCAACAAGAGCAGCGCGGCGGTGCACCGTGCACTTCACTGGTCTCGGACGGTGTGTGCTCAGCTGGGTCAAGCATGCATGTGAGCGCAGACAGAGGAAGGCGCAGAAAAGAGGTCACTCGTCACCTTGCATCTGCCATCTCCTGCACTGCGTGCGTATGCGTATCCCTACGACCCATGCCACAGCGTTCTTGCTCGCCCTCGCCGTGGCAAAAGTGGCCGGACACGGACATGGTGATACATCTGCGCGCGCCCGCATGCGTGCCCACAGAACATATGCGATCCACAAGCAATGTGGTGCCCTCCCCTGTCGCGGCCATGCCTGATGCCTGCCGGCCTGCCTGCCTGCTCCTAGAGTCCTCCTAGTAGCCCCTGCCTACACATGCGTATGCTCGTCACCAAACTACTTCTGGAGAGAAGGAATTGAAGAAGAGAAAAAACGACTCACACCACTGCATCTGCATTCTGCATACACATGTGTAGGTTGCCTTGAAAAGATAGCGAGCACACAATTTGAGGGCACCAATTAAGGGGGACGGTCGCAAATCTGTGATCAGTAGCCATCATCCATCAGCTTTGTTTGTTTGTGTTATCTTGATTTGTCTTTGGCGCGATGTTCAGGCGGCCCGGTACAATGCAATGCACCAGCACCACTAGGAGTTGATCCAAAGCTGCCACTGTGCACAGCCAGATTGATAGAGGCCAATCAGCGATTCAGCATCCTTGATGTGTACCGGGGCTCTTCATCAACGGCTAATTGGGATTTGGCTACCCAAATGATTTGCCCGTTTCGTGTGCGGCGCAGCTAGCTAGCATGAAGGACGATGGATCGTTTTCAATTTCGTTCAGTTCCTGTCCAAGGCCGCTACGAATGATGCATCATCATTTCGTTCTGGAAAATGTATCTCTGGCTCATCAATTCAAATCGCCATGGATCAGATCAGAACCGTACCGTCGTTCACGAATCTGGAATAAAAATCTAGAAGGATAAGTGACGGCGGTACGTGCATTGCTTGTGGCCATGGAGAAAGCAAGAGATCGAGGCCAGTTCATCTTATTGATGGCGTTCTGCGTTGGCTGCATGCAGCGAAACCAGGGACGGATCGGCCTACGGCGGCGACGGTTTTTCGAGACCGGCTACGGCGACGACGGTGTGTGCGTGTGCATCAGTGGATACAAGGCCGGGATGGCTCTGGTCGCTCTGGATATGTATCAGAAATTCAGACATCATGCCGTGTTGGCAAATTGTTGCAATGCCAACCCAATGATTTGACGTCTTATCCTCCACATACACATGCGATGCGCAAAAGCTTGCAGGACAGATAGATAGATCATCGCCTTTCGGTCTGGATCCATCTCTCCGTGTACGTACATATATGCGTTTTTCGATTGATGCATAAAGGTCGTGTCAGCACTTTATTCCCCCTTGATAAACAAGCTAGGGGCGCTCTGAAAAGGAATTGCGACTTTTGTTTGGAGCTATAGCAGATATTTGTTTTGTGTGATAATTACAGGATTCCCTCGTATTCTGTAGTCCTCGCGGTACCTTTAATTTGTAGGTTAACGTTTATATAGCTAGAGCTAGGGGCTAGAAACAAAGGGAGTAACTAAGAGCACGATTGTACGAGCACAACGGGGTGGTACACAACACAACTCGTAGCAACCAAATTCAGCAGCTCGAAGTTACTCCTTAAGAAACACATTTAAACAGGTGACAATTTCAGTCAACTGATGGACCCAATATATGTCTCTCTTTGATACGTTCATAACTTCTTACAGATACATTTTGCTACGTCACAGATTGATCAGGAGACTCTAGTGGTAGAACCTGCTAATTCAGTCAAACGAACACTGGTCCAGTCGTGCTACATGCGTACGTGCAAACGTCGTATATAAAACCATAACTTCAGCAGGATAAGGTAGGGTCGGTAGGTAGCCATCTAGCCATACGTGCGTGCGGTGCGCTTTATGCACCGTACCGGATAATTGGCCAGAGAAGGGCACGCAGCCACGCACGTCGGCACGTAGGAACTTGGGCATTGTGAGGCGCAGAGAGAGACGCCAACACTGCTCATCACCAGACGCGCTTGCAGCGCAGCTACGGCCGGCCTAGTGGTTGTCCGTTGTTGGTACTAGCTAGCCGGCCCCGTTGCTAGCAGAGGAAATGGCGTCCTCATCGATCCGCGCCGCACGCCTGGCAAACGTACACCGACTCGGTCGTTCACTCGGAAACAAGAGTCAGGTGGGACTCGTGGGAGCATGTGTGTCAAACGGGTCAGATCAGGCCCATCGATGGCGCCAGTGTGGATAGATGGATCATATCTCCATGCCAACTCGCGATCCATCCATCGGTTCAGGCATTGCCATTGCGCGCGGTGCATCGGCTGATGCCTTGGCGTTTTCCTCTCCCTCGTCAGCGTTTTCCTGTGTGTCCACACACCACAGGCATGCGTAAGCGGCGGCATGCATGCATGCATGCATACTATAGGGCAGTCTAGCTAGCGGTTGAGCCCACAACCCCGCACGAACCGGCAAGAGATGGGCACGTTGCTCCCACGCGGCCACGTCACGAACATTCTCATACGTACGCGCGGGGTATGCCTACCACACCTCGGAGAGTATAGACTCTCGATGACGCCGTATTGTATAAGTACATACGTACTTCTCGTTCAATTCTCTGCCAGTATCGGTATGTACATACTTCCTACATCCTAAATTAGTTGTTTGACATTTTTAACTCTAACTTTGACCAATCGTCTTATTCAAAAAAAATTTGTGCAAATATAGTTAAATTTAAGTTATTTTTAAAGAATATTTATTAATAAAACAAGCCACAATAAAAAGAAATGATATTTTGCGGGGCAAGCTATGTGCAGTGACCGGGGTTAACTGACCCCTATAAATTTTAGAAAACCGTATATGAATTCCCTGTTTGCTAGTGCATTATGTGTGATGATTAGTGGCTGGCTTTGCCCCTGATGTTTTGCAAAAAGTTTTGAATAATATAAAAAGTGGTCAAATTTGGTGTCCGAAAAAGCTAAACAAAACTTTGGTGTCTAAAAAAGTCAAACGACATATAATTTGAAATGGAGAGGAAGTACTCGTTTACAGCGAGCGACTCTGCTTAAGTACCAAGGAACAGATACAAGTGCATTTGTACACACGATATACAGTGTACTGCTCCATCGTACTCCATAGAGTGCAGCAACACTGCGCAGCCTAGCTGGACGATGCTGCATTATCTATGGCCCATGCTGTGATGTGGAACTGCTATCCGGTCGATAAGGTTATTGACTCGACAACATATATACACGGATGATCGTAAGTATTCGTAGCTTCCGGCTATAGTATGGGACTACCGTGCGTGCATTGGTAGTGGTAGTTCCCTCCATTGCCCAAAAAATAAACATAATTATATTACTTTTAGAAACTATATTTAACCACTTGTTTTATTTAAATTATAAAACAAATCAAATGTATCATTAGTGATGTAGTAAGTTATAACTAAAGTGATAATTTATTTATAATTATAAAAGAAAGTTGAATAAGACGACTAGTTAAATATAATTTCTAAAAGTTACGTTTACTTTGGGACTGAGAAAGTATCCACGAAGATTCCAAGCGAATAAGTGTGCTCGACCATGAACGTACCAAGGAAAGCAACAATGGCGCAACAACGGCTGGGTCCGAATCCGACGCACATGGTGCCCGCACGCCGTGCGCGCGCCGCCGACGGGCGAGCACGGATCGCGACCAGCCGCCCGGGGCCGGGACAGACTAGACTAGACCACCGGACGCGCGGTCCATGTACCGTACACTCGCTCCGACCCATCAATCAATCCGGCGCCGAGTCACTGTCCAATGTGAAAATATTTTTTCCCAGAGCAGTCTCGATCTCGAGGCGTGACGCACACGGTCCGGCCAGTTGTGTTGTGCCGGTGTCCTGTCACGCAAATATCCGCGTGATCCTCTAGGGCCCAGTGTCACAGTGATGCACTCAACTTTGATCCGGGACGCCCCACCGTGTGTCCGGTGATCGATGTCGTGACATGGACATGAAGATGGCACAGGGCGGTGTTCATGGAGAGCCGGTCGGCCCCTGTTGTGGTTTTGGTGAAGCAAGACGACGGTCTGCTGAGTAGTGAGGACCGCTCGGCTTGGCAGCGTGCACGAGCTGGATCAAGTGTCACGCCTCGCCTCGTACATGAATGCACGCGGCAGGGAAACACAGTCGGTCCGTGGTCAAACCAAAGCTGTCGATGGCAAGAAGAATTGGGTGCAAAAATGTGCAGTACGGTACAGGACAGGCCGGTTAAATTCTGGAACGCAAAATTTCTCGTGCAGAGCAGAGGTGCGCCGCCATGCAAGTCCGATCCGTGAGCCACTGTGGAGTCAGCGAGGTTGGAAAGGTGCACACGAGTAGTATCACGACTACGCAGCGACGCGGGGTTTGGCCCGCGGGCGGACGTGACAGGCGACCCGACGCAGGGATAAAGCCTCTTTTTCGGTAGGAAATTCTTGGATCTCTCGGGTCCCGACTTCTGAGCACCCGGGTAGTGACAGAGTATCAGATGCTGATGAAATCCAACAACGTATCGAGAAATGTCGGAAACCAGATGTTTGGTTACATTAATCCAATCCTCATCCGTGTGCATCAACTTGATCCGTGCACGAAAGCACCTCCTACTCGCGGACTGCAGAAACCACGGAACGCAACATCTTTGATGTGACTGGGTCCATTCTAGGCCGGAACTTGTAGTTGGGCCGAACGCCCCGTTTACTACTTACTGGGCCACATTGGTGCCCTCAAACTGGCGCTCTCTAGCGTGGCCTTTTCCTTCCTCTGCTGCACGGTGTGCGTGTCCATTCTGCTGCTCTATCTATCCGGCAAGGGCGTGGGCGTCTAGAGCTCGGCCAAGGGTGTTCACTGTACGGCGTGTACGCATCTTCGTTGGTGCCGTGGTGCTACGGCCTAAGCATATGATTGGATTGGATAACGATGTAGGAGTACGCAGAAACTTTTGGTCCCGCGGCTTCTATAGCAGCGGCACCGTTCAACTTGAACAGTACCTATGCTGAAACCGCATGGTGTCTGTCCATGCCAACTTGCATGTATATGTAGGCAGGCCTGTTTTCAACTTGACGTTGGTCAGAAATTACTGGGTGATGAATCAACAGTGAATTAAAATTAAACGAGACAGCGGGATGCTCGCGGTCGTCCACCTAAAAAGACCGTTGTCTGCCCACCGTGGGATTTCTCGTCCCCTTCCCAAAGAAAGTTCATCATTTAGCCTGTCGAGACACATACAGAACGACCATCGCCATCCACATCGTCCTACATGGTTACAGCCACATCGTCCTACACGGTTACAGCAGGAAGGTACTCATTGGACTAGAAAAGAATCGCCTTCCACTCGTTGAAGCTTCTGCAGAATGACCTTGCTTCAAAAGACTTCGCAGTATGCTCGGAGCAGTAGGCACGGGTTCATCAAACACCCGAATTTATAGTTGTTTATTGATTGTAAGCTTTCCCAGGTAGGTCCCGCATGTCTGCATAAACATATATGGGGAAAAACATGTAAAAGTAATATTTAAAACACATTGACATTTAAACATCAAATATACAAGTAGAAATATTATCATCTACTAGTAAATATACCTGTGGGTTCAGTACATCCATCCTGTGGATAACGTCCTCCTGATACACAAAAAGCAGAGCACACAATCAAAGTGATAATATTGTATAATTGTAAGTCCACATTGTAATGGAAACTTATTTCAGTAAATAACATTCAGAAAAACAACCATGAGTTAGACAACACATGAGGAGCACTACAAAATGGAGAGAAATAAAAAAAAAACATACCCTAATACGCAGAAAACAAGCACAGCCACACGAAAACAGCACACATTAAAACCATCAAACGCACAAGGGGAAATTTCAATACCTGTGAAGGACTGAACGCTGTACAATCTTAGATCTATTAGTGAACTTTCATATTTGTGCCTTAGATCTATTAGTGAACTTTCATATTTGTGCCTGAAGTATAGAATCTTTCAAGAAGAGTTGAAGACTTTGTGTTCAAAATAAAATCTTTCTAGAAGAGTGGTTATTTTGAATGTAAAAAAAACAAAGCATACCATCATGTAACATAATACAACCAACCCAAGAACTCATAGATCCAATTGCATATATAAACTTTGGAAAATTTCACATTACAAAATAAGCGGGGCTAAATAATAAAAAAAAAGCACAAACCTCAAGAATTCCTGGATATTGCATGACATATCCAATAATTTGATGACTTATTCCCTCATAGACAGTGCTATTCACGCTGCCATCACCATTTATCGATGGTAATATTGGATGGTAAATATGGCTTTCACAACATGACAACAACCACTTCCCTGGTGACAAGATGAACTTTGATCATCTCCAGACTCCAGGACCTTTGACTATGTAAATGAGAGCTTGCCATCCTTTGCACACTAAGAACTGTTACAGTGTGCCCCTTGCCAAGATCTTTTGCAGTTCCCTGCAAATTACTAATAGGCATTGCATGCCTCTCTTTTGATATTTATGATGTCCCCAGTCTATGGTATTTCAAAAGCCAGAGCTTGCAAGGAGCTACGATGCCTGCATTCAGCAAGTCTAGTTGTATGATACTTTGGTTTATGAAATGTGTCAATATGCATTAAACTCTGAAACCACTGATGAAATTCAGGCTCCTATGTATTAATTGATGTGGTGAAAATAGTGAAAATACTTGATGTTCTACAACTTATAGGCAATTTTTTATGGTTTTGCCCTTCTTAAATGCACGATTAAATAACTTTTCCCCACAAGCACACTTTAGAGAAAACTAATTGAGGGTCAGATGTGCAATTTATCTACCATCTTAGTTATTGTGCCCAACTCTAAAACAAGTATTATGAATGGGAGGGGGTACATATGTTATATGTAACAATGAAAATGACAATTGTAGTGTGCTAGTGTAGATTATACTCAATACATAAAGAAAGAGAATGCCAGTAACAAGATCTGTCTGTTGAAATTTATGGAGAACTAGACTAAGCAAAAATAATAAAAATAAAAAATAAAAGAGAACAACAGAAAATAGACACACCAATCTACTATATACATATCCACATCTCTACCTTAATGGTCAGCTGAAATCTCACGAGCGTACCAATAATCAAATTGATAGACTGCATGCCTCATGCCTGTAGGCATAAAATAAAAGAAAATGAATTCTTAGCAAAAAGACAAATGAAAAAAGAAAGGTAGCTTTATGCAACAAATTCTACAAAATCTACAGAATTTTTTATTCTTAAGAAGAAAAGGGTACCTACTAGTGGATGCAGTGCCTCTGATACTTCCCTCAATTGACTCCTTTAGTCCTGTGTTCACCAGTTTGATGAATAATACAAAATGCATTTCTGAACTTGTCAGAAGAAAGAATGGATGATTCGTTTTTATTACACAAGAAAATGATGGTAACTTTTCAGAATATATTTTCATAGTGTCCCTCCCAAAGCCATTCGCTATAAGGATTACATGTTTTGTTCCATTTACAGCCCTTATACTTTGGCTTAAGATAGCTCCAGCCATCAACATAATAGGAACCTAACATCGACATCCATCATAGGCAAGCTTAGATTAGTGCATATAAATTATATAAAGCTAATTTCGTAATGGTGGTTTGTGATAGGACCACATATCAGATATATATTATGTTTATTACTATGAAACTAATACCTATATGTACAAATAGTTCTCACTGCATGAAGTTGAAGAAACAGGAGCAGGACAATCTTGTTTTATCAGCTAACAAGCTGAACATTGCATGTAAGACAATAAATTCAACATGGTTTTATCAATACATTTGAGTTTTCATATATACATCCCAACATGGGGAGCTAGTACACATCAAAGCTGGGTACAGCATAGTCAATGAAGAAATAAAAAGAGAGAGATATGATATATCGATAGATAAGCTACACATTCTAACCATGAAGTCTCTCTCAAAAAGGAAAGGATGGTAAGAATTTTGCTCTGTGAAGAAGTTACACATTAATGCAGCTTGTGCTTCTGAACACGATGATGAGCTGAGTAAAAAGGACCTTCAGGAGCTCTAATGCATTGGCAATTGCCAGGGATTTGCATACACCTCTTTTATTAACTTCAGCTTTGTGAGTTTAATGATGTTAAAATGAGATCTCCATTGGGATGTCTACAAAATTCCACATGTTATCGGAATCAGCTTTTACGGCAGAGAATTATAAACAGCAAATGACAATAAATGATATCAATAAACACATGTTTCGAGAAAAAAATTTAGCTATCCTACTTATTCTTTTTTTACAGACTCAAGAAGCATAAACCTGAACCTGCCAGGACTAGACTGAGATACAAGTTAAGAACAAAGCCTCACCAACGTAGTCCCATCAAGATTTCAACTCCTGGCTCCAAGACATGTCCAAACCACCTGAGGGTCTCGTCTGCATCCAAACCAGACAATCGTGGCAGCACTGTCCATGCGCCATCAGCCGCATCAAACATGACCAGTCTCCCATCCACGGCATTGTACAAGCAAACAATCCCCAATCTGTCTGCAGCCTGGAAATGCCAGAAACTGCCAAACCTACCAGCCAGCAACTCATCGAAAACCTCGGTCGGCATCTCGCTCACCTCCCTCCACCACACCTCCTTCTCACTATCGTCATCCAGCCGCCAGACTGCCACCCGCTCCACCTCTCCAAAGCTCTCAATCCCACCTACTAAGAACAGGCTCCCATCAAAAACAAACAGGTGCGCCGTAGTGAGACCTTGTGGCATCACAACAGGAGGCACCTCCCATGTCCCCGTCTCGAGATCAAAAACCAAGAGCGCGTCGGGTCCACGGCCGAGGACGAAGAGCTTGCCGCAGTCACCGGCGACCGCGGCGTTTCCCAGGATCGTGAGGGACAGCGGGAGATCG
Organism: Hyparrhenia diplandra; assembly: GCA_015847255.1. Lineage (NCBI taxonomy): Eukaryota > Viridiplantae > Streptophyta > Magnoliopsida > Poales > Poaceae > Hyparrhenia > Hyparrhenia diplandra. The sequence continues at coordinate 69,922 of JADLZK010009368.1, forward strand.
CCTCTAGACACCCACCGCCGGGTGGGATCGCCGGTGTCCAGGGTGTAAGAACGCACGGCTGCGCCGGTGGTGACGGCGACGAGGGTGCAGGAGGGGGAGGAGCGGCGCGACGGGACGATAACGGCGAGGAGGTAGGCTCCGTCAGGGATCGCCGGGAGGAACTGGAGTGAGGCGCAGGTGATAAGGAGTGATGGGGACGAGGAGGAGACGAGCGGGTAGGAAGGGGGAGAGAGCGCGGCGAGCGCGGGCAAAGTGAGGACGCGGCGGGACAGCGGGTGGACGGCGAGCCGTGGGGAAAGGAGGAAGAAGGCGTCGAGGCGGTGCGGGGAGAGGAGGGCGTGGAACGCCGGGGATCGCAGGAGGCCGCGGAGCGCCCGGGACACGGCGGCGACGGGAAGTAGTTCGGTGATGGGGAGCAGAGAGAGGATGCGCTCCTGGAGGTGCAACGGCAGGGCGTCCCACGGGCAGGTGCTGGCGTCGGCGGCGGCGGACGCCATGGCCGATTGGTCGCGGATGGAGATGGGGAGGGGTGGATTTTTTTTTTTTTTTTTTTTTTTTTTTTGGGAATGGGGAGGGGTGGATCTGGGATTCTGTTTTTTCTCTGCTGTTTGCGGTGGAGAGCAAAATGTGGAGCGGTCAGCAACAGGAGGTGGGAGAAAAGACAAGGGAGCGGAGGAACCAGATGCGAGATTTGTTGGGCTGTTGGCAGGCCACTAGGCCCACCTTTCGGCATACTAGAGCCCCTTTACTAGGACTCCGGGAGGTGCTTCGGTGGATTTTTCATATATTTTTTTTACAACAATGCGGGTTTTTTTTTTTTTTTTTTTTTGCGAGGAAAAACAATGCGGATTTTCATTGTGAACACAAAAGGAGCATCTAATCGGGGAAGGTAGCTTGATGGAGGGCGTGACTAAATCGCGGACGACCGCGAGTTAAGTTAACTTCGCGGTCGATCCTGAAGAAGCAACTTTCCTATTAGGAAAATTTTATTCCCACTTTTATTTTTTTTTTTGGAAAGCTGAGAGTAGATCTAACAGTATGTTGCAGCCTTTCTTTGTTTTTTTTCACATGTGCTGATGTCAGCAAAAAAAAAAAAAACAAAACATTTTTTTTAAAATTACTATAAGTCTTGAATGGTGTATCCGTTTTTAATTCCGTCAGCACGGTGCGTTCTACGCGATGAGACGAACAAAACTAGATCCCATTCGACTATGTTTTGAAGATTTTATTTTTTTGATTTTTTTCCTAATATCAATTTATATATATTAACTTATGAAATATAACTTATAACTTTTACATGTAGCACCTAACTTATCTTTGGATACAAAAGTTACGTATAAGTTATAAATTATAAGTTATACGTATAAGTTTGACAATATGTTGTAGTTTGGTCTTATTGTTATGTTCTATAAGTTGTACACTATAAGTTATACGTATATGCTAGACAATACATCTTCTAGTTTAGTCTTTAAACCTGTCATGTACAGATTGGCAAATATAAAAGTGCAGATAAAAGGCAAAAGCATATAAGCAGATTGACAAATGAAAATTTTAAAAAATTATCAAATATTTTCTATGGGAGACACAATACAGAGTTAAATCTCTCAAAAATGAAAAACTATACAGATTGATAAAGTAGCATATAAACAGATTGACAAATCTGTCATGTATGATTGACAAATATAAAAATACAGATAAAAGGCAAAAGCATATAAGCAGATTGACAAATGAAAGATGATCTAACTTATAACTTATAAGTTACAACTTATAACTTATAGCTTATAACCTTTACATGTAGGACCTAACTTATACTTGTTACAAAAATTACGTCTAACTTATAACTTATAACTTTTACATGTAGGACCTAACTTATATTGGATACAAAAGTTACGTCTTAACTTATAACTTTTACATGTAGCACCTAACTTATACTCGGTTACAAAAGTTCGTATAACTTATAACTTTTACATGTAGCATGTAGCATCTAACTTATATCTGGTTACAAAAGTTCGTATAACTTATAACTTTTACATGTAGCATCTAACTTATATTGGTTACAAAAGTTATGTCTAACTTAGAACTTATAACTTTTACATGTAGGACTTAACTTATACTTGTTACAAAAATTACGTCTAACTTATAACTTATAATTTTTTACATGTAGGACCTAACTTATATTGGTTACAAAAGTTACGTCTAACTTATAACTTATAACTTTTACATGTAGCACCTAACTTATATGGGTTACAAAAGTTCGTATAACTTATAACTTTTACATGTAGCACCTAACTTATCTTTGGTTACAAAAGTTACTTATAACTTATAACTTTTACATGTAGCACCTAACTTATAACTTATAACGTAAGTTAGGTCTTATTGTTGTTTTATAAGTTATACAAAGATAGTTTATATGTATATGTTATACGTATATGACTAATATTATAAAAGTTGCTTTTATTTGATCTCCCCACCCATTATTATCCCTATACCATTGTCCCTGAATGATTTATGTCTCGAAAAAGGAAAAAAAAATCGCGAAAAAAATACCATAACTTAAGGCGTAAGAAAGAGAATGAAAAGAAAAGTGAAAGGAAAGTTAATATACATAATTTGCTAGTAGAAAAAAAAAAAAATCTTGAAACATATTCGAAAGTGGGATCTAGTTTTATTCGTTTTTCGTCACGTAGAACACAATGGTGCAGACGGAATTAAAAAAAAAAAGAATGCACCATTTAGGAATTATACCAATTTTAAAAAATGTTTTACTTTTTTTTTACAATCACGACATCACTACATGCAGACTAAAAAGATGAAAAGAGCATATGCGGACTAAAAAAAGAGAAAAGAAATAGAGGGGCAGAGTAAAGAGAATGCGGGAGGGAGAGTGCATGCACATAGTCTCGCGGTCGATCCGCGGAAAGGGGGTTGGGCTTGATGGAAGACATGCTTGATGCCCAGAAAGACCTTGAACTAAAGATCTGGAGTTTACAGCTGAGCAGCAGATCTGCAATTTGGTAACTTTTTTTTTTTTTTTTTGAATTAAAAAACGCAACACAAGCAGTTATTGGCTAAAGGAATCATCTCACTGACCATTGTTCAGTATAAGAGTTGTTTCTTTGTGCAAACATTATTCAGTACTCAGTATGATAGGAGGTAACTAGGGTCATAGCAATCCCAGTGTGTATAATAAAATGTTGAGAAGGCACCCCTGTTTGGTTTACCTGAGGTCTTCTTGACTGGAGGTATGTACGCCCCAAAGGCCCTATCACCAGATGCAGGAATATCAGAGCTGTCAAACTTCACTGAAAACATTGGCTTTGCCCTCAAACCACTGCTCTTGATGAGGCGGACTAGTCTCAGCAGAGCTTCTTCAGGGAGGTTAATATAACTCCTGGGACCTCAGTGGACTGTGGGCATTGGAGGTGGTACTGGTAGTTTGAGCCATGCTTATGCTCTGTCTCAGATACTATGTGCCGGGAAAAAAAAGATATTAGGTGTCTGACGACTGACGTAAAATGTTTGTGAACCTGAAATTTTGCTCTTAATAGCAATGCTAAGGATACGGGGTTTCTCCCTGAAACCATAAGAAACATCTATGTGATTTTGTAACTAAGACGCATGAGATAATTAACTACGTACAGCACTGCTTCCTTGAGTTAGAAGTTACAGGACTAATATGTAGCAAGTACCAAATGAAGATATCATAAATCTACTAAGGAGATTCCTGATATTCAGAATTTGAAATAAAAATGTCTAATTCAGCAATCTTTCACAATAGCACATGGCCTATTTCTACTACAGTCAAAATCTCATATACCACCAACTAAGAATGGGCATATTACATTCGAAGGGATCTGCTACAGACAAATCACGAACATGAGTAACATGCATACGATGGGTACATATTTTGTTTGAAAAATGTAACCGTGCACCTCTCGAGGCCCTTTTCTCCATCTGAAGCATCCCATATTGTTCTGCAAAAAATGCGTCATTGTAATCACTGGCTTCAACATCGAGCCTCATTAACTCTAACTCTCTTGCATTCAGTAGAAAGAATGAGGCAAAGTTGATTTGTGATCTGGTGCCTCGATATGTCATCACTATTTTCTTTAGATGTATATCAGAGCTTTTAATGAAATCCCTGTGTTTATGACGCCACCGATTTAGGTCTCTTGAAATACTGGGTACTTGATGCTGCCGATTCGATTGCCCTGAAAAACAAGACTGGAGAACAAAACAGATCAAAATGGGAAACACAAACCACATTGGTAAAAGGATTGCCACCAAGTCAATAAAAGAATATATGAACATTGTGGTCCAGAAAATGTAACTGAAGAAGTATCACCTTTATGTACAGATTCTCCAGACATGGAAAACATTTCATCAACTCAATGACCATATCGAGATTAATATGATATGATGCGACAGCAAGAGTCTTGACATTGTTCACTGTCGCTGCCAATCTTACAACTTTTAATCCCTGAATCAAGCATCGAACAAAACATCAAGCCATGTGCAAATGCAAACGATATGAAAACTTCTGTAACAGAAAAACAAAACTCAGCAGCCTTTTCATGGGAAGAAAATTGAATGACATGACTACCTGAATAGATGTGGCGCCAAACACAAGTCTGGGACGATGACCAAATGTGGACGATTCTTCATCAAGGCAGCCTAAGGTCTCCAGTTTAGGCGCAGAGATAACAGTTAAATTCATTGGGTAGCCAAGATAGAGTACTCTTTCAAGACAAGGGGCATCGACAATTATGACATCCTGTAAGATCTGATTGTCCCAACGACGACCAGCACCAACGCCAATGCTTCTGAGGCTATTGGAACTAATCCGGAGGAAGCCAACCCCAAAGATGTCTTTAAGCAGCAGGCACTCCAGGGCAGAGCAACTAGCAATGATGGAATGCAGTGAGCCCTCAGAAATGCTGACATGTTCAAGGCCGAGCTGCTTGAGGTAGGGAAAGTGAATCCCTTCCACTGAGCTATCCGGGAGCTCGCATTTGTTGAAGGCAGCAACTCGGAGGGTAGCGGAGAACCGGAAAGCAGAGGCAGGTGGGGGTTCCAACCGATACGGTCGAATATACCATACCATATTATAAAATCTTTCCGTGAACTCAAGGTCCTGGAGGTTGTCAAGCGCCGGGGAGCTGAGCCAGGCGTCCACGGTGGCGGGACGTTGGTGGAGATAGAGCGACGGGATGCAGAAGCGGCGGACGGGGCCCGGGTGGGCGGAGAGGATGTGGGAGACCGTGATGGCGAGGGCCTTGTAGGCGGCGGTCAACGTCTCCCTGTCGATGGCCTTCAGCTGCAAGAGGTCTGTGTCGTCGAGGACGAGAGGAGAAGCGAGCCAGACGTGGCGCCACCGGGAGGCCAGGATTTGTGTGCGGCCGGCTTCCTTGGTGGAGAGAAGAGAAACTATCTCACCGAGGATGGCGTCGGGGAGGCCGCTGATGCGGTCAACGTCGCCGCAGCACCCACCACCACCAGCATCAGGAGGCGGCGGCGGCGGTGGCGGTTCTTTGCTGTGGGTTGTCACCTCCGTGTCTTCCATTGCCCGCGGCGAGGGCTCACCGGCTGCGAGGGCCTCAGATCTCCTCCTCTTGGCACTGGGACACAGAAGCTCCATCTCCGCGGGCGGCGACCGGCGGCCGATGGCTTGTGGTGAAAGCTGTGCCGCCGCACTGGCAGTGGGCAGAGGGGGCTTTGGACTCTGGTGTGTGTGTGTGTGTGTGTGGTGGTGGGCCGTGCTGGCTTTTAGGGCCCAAGGGAATGCAAACCTAAACAACATTTTAGAAAAAGACTTAAATTAACAGAAAATGCTCTTGAAATTTTAGGGGAAAAAAACATGAATGGTCTTCATCATCAGCTGAGGATCTAAACAGAATCTTAGCTATTTTTAGCCCGTAGTAACTGTTAGCAGCATGTGATCCAACCGGCCCCGGTATGTGGTTTCATCGGTGGTATGATTGTTTTGTTCAGAAGATACCATTTTATCTGGGGTCATTATCTGCAGTCATTTCTGAAGCACTCGATCGGAGCTTCAACCTGAACCTGAACCTGAAGCAGCCTAAGCCGTATCCTCCGTCCTAAAAATCTAAACGTTTTGGGTTCTTAGCTATTTTTGACTCAATTTGTAAAAATACGCAGAAGATTTAAATCTCCAAATAAATTTGTTAAAAAACTAGATCAAAAGATTTTTCCAATGATACTAATTATGTAATATAAATATTAATCCTATTTTAATATATAAGCACTCGATCAGAGTTTTCAAAATGAAACCTGAACCTTATTTTGGGACGGAGCCGTAGGCCTGTACATCTTCATATATATGGCCGGATCAGGAAAGGCAGTCCACAGAACAATTCCAGGGTTGGCCTCGCCAAGAATTGCAGACCTACCAGAAGCCAACCAGGTAGGTTGAACGTGAACGAGCACCTGCCACGCATGCCAACCGGACAACCGCGGTTCTTGCTCGGTGCAGGCATTTTCGCAAGCTGCCGGGCCTGAGGCGATCACGCTCGGTCTCTCGCGGCATGGGGAGTTGCGGTAACCAATATTTCGCGTGAAAAACTGAAAACCCCGACGGATGGGCCGACCCGAAGCACCGACCGTTTCCTCGGTTAGCTTTCAAGTTCCAACAGCCAAAACCCCCCAAAACGGCCACCTCTCGGCCGCCCGTCCACCCGCCGGACAACCGCGTCTCCGGCGCGCCCCTTTATACGTCCTCCGTTTCCTTCAGCCCCCGCCACTCGATCTTGCCTATCGGCCTTGCCGACTGACGCACGTCAACTCGAGGAGCCGTTTGCAAATAACCGGAAGCGTGCGCATGGCGCCGAGCAAGCTCCGGCAGGCGGTGGGCGCGGCCAGGACCAAACGACCATCGCCCTCGCTAGGGCGAGCGCCGCGGACGAGGTGGCCTCGGAAGTGGAGGCGTCCATCGTGAGGGCCACTGCGCACAGCGAGGCCACCCCCGCGGACGAGCGCCACGCCGCGGAGATCCTGACGCTGACGCGCTACTCCCGCGCGCGCGTGGCCGCGTGCGTGGCCTCCGTGTCGCGCCGGCTCGGGCGGGCGCGGACGTGGCCCGTCGCCGTCAAGGCGCTGACGCTCGTGCACCGCCTGCTCGCGGAGGGGGACCCGGCGTACGAGCAGGAGGTGTTCCTCGCCACGCGGCGCGGCAGGCGCATGCTCGACGTGACCCGGTTCCGCGAACGCGAACGCGCGCGGTCCCGCCACTGGGACTTCGCCGCGTTCGTGCGCGCCTACGCCGCGTACCTCGACGACCGGCTCAAGCACCGGATGCAGGCCCGCGGAGCGGGAGGGGCCAGCCCGGGTAAATGGCACGTCGACGGTGACACCGACGGGACGATGTACGAGGTGGCCGAGGCCACCTGGGACCTCGTGCCGGGGGAAAGGCCGGCGACCGAGACGACGACAGAGGATGCCATCGCGAAGGCGCAGCAGCTGAAGCACCTCCTCGGCCGGTTCATCGAGTGCCGGCCGACGGGGAAGGCGAGGATGAATCCGGTGGTGACCGCGGCGCTGTACAGGTTGGTGAAGGAGAGTGCGGCGATGTACTGCGAGCTCACGGAGGTGATGGTCGTGCTCGTGGACCGCTTCGCCGAGCTGGGCACTCCCGCCTGCGTGCGCATCCACTCCATCTCCACCAGCCTCGCAAAGATGGTCGACGAGCTCGACGACTTCTACTCGTGGTGCAAGGCCACCGACGTGTGCCGCCCGGCGGACATCCCCGAGATACAACGCGTCCGGCAGAAGAATCTGGACCTCATGGACGAGTTCATCCGCGACAGGCAAGCGTCGGCGTCCCAGTGGATCCGCTCGCCGCCTACCCCCGTCAAGAAGAACGACGTCAAAGGAATCGAGCCTGTACCAAAAGAGCAGCAGGTTGGTGCGCGAGTGGAGAACAATGCTATCAAGGCGGCGCCGGCGAAACCTGCGAGCTCACTCGTCAGCGTGGTCGACGACAAGACGGCCGACTTGTTGAACTTGTGCCAAGACGCGTCGCCGCCGTCCGGCGAAGAGCATAGGAGAGCTGCGCCGAAATGGGTGGCGTTCGACGATTCAGAAACCGACTGGGAGACGGCACTGATGCACTCCACTACTGCCCATCAATCGGACCTCGGTGGCGGCTTCAACAGGACGGTGCTGGACAACATGGGCAACCACGCGACGGCCAATGCACCCGTGACAAACGCGCCTGCGTTCGCCGGAAGCGCAAGCAGCGTGGCGACGCAGCCGCTTGGTGCGGCTGTGCTTGCCCTGCCGCCACCGCCTGAGGTCAGCACCACTGCCACCGCCGCATCCGCAAGGGCTGATCCATTTGCCACGTCCCTGGCGGTGCCTCCGCCGATCACGCTCTCGAAAAAAAAAAGGCAGCGGCTCCTTATGCAGGAACAGAACGCATGGCACGCCTGTGAGGACGTACTACCTCCGGGATGGTATTAGTCGTTTAGAAGTCGTTTTGGACAAGATTTTGGTCAAACATCGGGAATATAAATCATTAATAACTTTTAAATTGTTGAGTTTGTAAATGTAAAAATTATATGAATAGATTTGTCTTAAAAAATACTTTGATAAAAGTATACATATATCACATCTCCATAAATATTTTTATAATAATAAGAGGTCAAAGTTGTATTTTGGAGACCGTGTCGCTGTTCTAAACGACTTCTAATACCATCCGGAGGGAGTACTGTTTTCAGTGTTTTGGGTGTTGGACTAAAAAAATTCAATAGTTACTACTAATATGATTTTAGGAGTATAGTTGGTTTGTGCCGTAATGAAATACTGCGACACGATTATATACAGGTCGAATATAATTGTGGCCTCATGGGACTACACATTACCATGTCCCTTGTACCCAAAGCTAACCAAGGTAAAATGGATCGTCTTATGCAAACAGAGGATATACACAGTGGATGCGCTACTTAAGTTTCCCGTGCTAAGATGCAGTTCCAGAACAATTGTTTCATTCATAGCATGCCAACATTGATTGCATTGCCAAATTTTTTTAACAATTGAGAGAAGAAACAGTTTACATGGAAATTACCTGGAAGATCCCAAGGAGCACATTTGTACAGCTCAACTTCTGATATATCCTCGACATTCTTTCCCATGATTTTTCTTTTTAGGTAGTATGAACAAAGTTCAACATCTGTTGGATGGAAGCGAAATCCAGGTGGAAGGGAAGCTTGTGCCATTTTTGCAAGATCTCAACGAGGATATTAACAGCAATAGTTCAATGAAAGGGCTAACCTCATGGCAAGGAGAATTCAAGGTTCAATCAATCAGAAACTGGTTCAGTTTTCAAACAGGAATTGTTGAAGGAGCTCAAGACAAAAAAGAAGAAGAAGAAGAAACCACCGACAGGGAATCTTTGAGATCTGAATGAGAAAAGAAAAGTTGTGTCACAAGGATATTTGTCCAGTACAAAGGAAGATGTTTCAGCACTCAGACTTAATAGTATTGGGAGAAGAGGATCTTAGTCCAAGCACAGAAAGAGGTGAACCAGCGAAGTATTCAAAAGGATGAATGCCAATAACTTCTATTTGATGGTAATACAAACCCCACTACTCACAAACAGAAGGATATAATCTGGTTGTAAGATCATCAAGAGACATGTCTACACTTACATCTATTGATCTATACATTAAATTAATTTCCAAATCAGTGAGGTAAAATATGGCCAAACTCCAAGTCCTTACATGGCAAAGGTGTGGTTATTCAAGGATGAAACAGGAACACCAAGCTACTAGCAAAAATATTTCAGCTGGCTTGCTTAGCATAGTATCTCATCTGAACTTGTACCATTTCTGCAACTCTTGCCAAGTCTTTAGCTAATCTAGACAAATACTTGGCTTCTGGAAAATATAACCCAGTCACTTGGAAATCAACAGAAAAACCATTAGCTCCCTGGGTATGCTAATGAGAAAGATGGACATGGACTTAAATACTTGAGATGTCAAGTGACATCACATCACATCACATAAACATTGAAATGAATATCATTTAAAAGGAAGAGGTAAGGAAACCTGCATGAACATGACAGCTTCTGAAACAGAGAAAAGGGTGTTGAGGAACTCCCATCGACTTTCTTTCCGCAGGTCCACCAATTCTCTTCCATATATTTCACTATCCAAACAAATGAATTAGAGTTCTCATCTCTGGAGCCCAGAAACTTAAATGTGTAACCTATACCTCACAGCACGAGTGGAAAGCATCTGGGTACCATGCATGGCCCTCTTGACGTAGCCAAATCGATCAGCTTTAACCAAGTTTCCCTTATCTTTATCAATAACAAGACCTATTATGACCTGTGACACAGCAACTGTAACACTAGAGGTGATGATGTGCTTCAAGGTATTATGAAAGAAGTGCACAGCAGGCGCTACCAGGTCAGGGTCAAATTTAAGGTCATCTACTGGGAAACCCATGCTCTTGAGGTTTTCCATCCCATAGTCATATGCACGTCCTTCCCAGGCCTGCAGAATGTTATGTTATTACCATAATATATTTGCATTGAACAAAATTATACTAGCTCCAATCCAAATATTAGCCCTAGGTTTTATCCTATGTCAATCTATTATTTCAACTTTGACCATCAATAGCTAAAATTCATATACCTTGCCAACATAAGACTGATGTTAGCAGATTCATCATGAAAAATACTTTCGCAATATATAGCCCTTCATATTTGAATTTGACACAACATATTTACATAGAAATTAAGCCAGTGTACTAATGGGAATATAGGGATTGGAGGAAAATGAAATATTTATATCTAAAATTATCTAAATTACAAATACATTGAAAATTCACAGCAACTAACCCCTGACATGAACTTTATGAACCAAAAATTAAAGGGAAATCAACTTTAATTGGCACTTGAAAATATAGATCACTCAGATATCCTTTGGAGTACCAGTCAAATCAGCTCAACATATCTACAGAGTTTTCTAAAAGGGCAACCCCTGTTATCAGAAAAGCTTATAGGCGAATCAAGAAAATGGGCCATGAAGTACCATCACATGTAATGAATTAATGTATAATCCATATCGTAGCCAACCACACTGATAGATCGAAGATTTAGTGTCCTGGTGCAGAAAATTCCGCGAGGAGAGTGTCTTACTGAAAATGGGGCCTGCATTTTTAGCAAACTGATGTTAGTATTGTTTCCAGAAGACTAACTGGTTTTTTCATCATGATGATACTCAAACAAGATACGATTGGCAACGGGGCAACCAAAAATGGAAGTTCAAGAACAAAGTGCTAGAATGTTAGCAGATAGAATATAACTGCAAAATTAATTCTGATTCACAATGAAAATAGCATTAACAAGTTTGATTATAGCTTGTCTTTCAAAATAATATATGCTTTTGTCTATTCCTCATTTCCTTGGAATGTGTTAGCATTTCCATGATCAATGTATTCACTAAAATTATATTCCGCTCAATGTTGGAGCTTTTGTTGCTATAGAAAGGCATGTCTCTTTTATCTTAATCATAAAAAAGGGAACACCTTGTCAAGAACCATCATGCAAAAAAAATTATCAAACCATTTGCCAACAGTTATATTGGGATACATTTTGTAGTGAATCTTTCTTTTTTCTTGAACAAGCAGGAGAGCTGTGTCTCTTTGTATTAAGAAGAAAGAGGGTCCAGAACCCTTGATTTTTTTGCTTGTGATTACATTAGCGCCGATTTCTTACAAGCATTTTACAGAAAATCTTAAAATAGTCAAAAACCATATAGTTTTATTTCAGTCCTTTCCCAACAAAAAAGGCCATAAATCAATTTCAAAGCAATGTATACATCTAATGACTTTCAAAACTGAAAGGTCAATGCAAGAGAAAATTTCCCTTTCGTTAATAGAGAACCCTCATTCGCTTCTGCCAGGAAGAAAAAAAGGGCTGTTGATGCTTTGCAGGTTTTCGATAACCATCTCTTTTTGTCATTACTTGATGGTCAAAAATCATAAACTTCAACTACCACTTTAGTTTTTCGATAAAAATAAAGGTTGTGTATTTGACTGAACACGAGATTGTGAGACTGTCAGGGATCGTGATGACTGCATCTGCTACAAGCGAACACTTGATTCTTGCCTGCCATAAACTATAAATTCCTACCATAGTAGAGGTCACCAGGCATGAAGAGTAGTGACTTATTCTTACACATGACAACTGACTCTTGGTCGACTATATCTCTGGCTCATGGAATTTTAGTAGGAATGACATTTACAGAAAAAAAGTGCGTAACAGAGTGGAGTTAAAAAAAAAAATTACTACTACAATTCCTTAAGTGGATAGTTATAATATTTTGTCTAAATTCCACAACATAACACAGTTGTATAGGTTACTGGTAAGTGGTAACTAAACATACTTTGGTGACAACATCAACGACTTCTGCACAGGGAACATGAATAGAAACAGAAGATGCATACCAAACATCAACAAGGACAAGATAATGCTTAAAAGGATAGAACCTTACTGCAATTCCCAAGTCATGAAGCAATGTTTCAGCTTCACCCGCTTCTTTCCAAGCTATCTCCTCAATAGGACCATGCAAAGTTGACTTGCCGTTCCCACCTAAAGTTAAAGCAGGTATGAGAAATTACAAAGTTATCATGATCCAATTTTGATGATGTTGCAGTATATTCCAATTAGCCAATAGGAGAGAAGACTTCTACTTATAATAATCACATAAGAATATAAGCCCGTGCAATAGTATAGTATGACATTTATTTTGTAGCAATTAAACAAATTCAAACTTAAGAAGACATCCTTTAGTATGAGTGTATGGCATTTATTTTGTACTCCGTCCATTCGAAAATGTAAGTCATTCTAAAAATTTAGTAACTTAAAATGTTTTGAGTCTCCAAGATTCTTCAAATGACTTACATTTTAGGATGAAGGAAGTAGCAATTAAAGGAATTCAATCAAACTTAAGAAGACGTCCTTTAAATCTGAGGACATCTACACGCCACTTCTTTAACAGAGGATTATAGCCATGTCACTGCCATCGGCAACAGAATGCATACTCTCTATGTATATAGTGTGCATATATGAAGAGTGTCTTCAGGAAACACCAACACGTGACCACCATTGAAGGTCAAATGGCCTGACGCTCAGAACCAAAACCAGAACTCCAGAAGTAGCAACCACGCCCCGGAAACAAAGCCAAGCTCATTCTCACAAAAAAAAAAAAAAAAAAAAGGAATAGAAAAACATGTAGAGGCAGATGGCACAAGCATATCGTATATCGTACAACGTACTTCGCTACCAAATGGTACAGCATTAGAATCTAGAACACAAGCCTAAGGCTGATTGTTTCAACCAGTCCCAGTTGCTTAGGGGGGCAACAACACTCGAAATCTGACCAACTTGAACGCCCCTGAACCATAATACCCCTCAAAACTAGGGTAACAAGCATCCCCACTACATTGAGAAACAGCGTGGTCTAATCACATCCTATCCTCTCTTCTGCGCGGAGCACAGGTTATGATCTCATCAACCCTGAGGATCATTTCAGCAGCCTCTGTCGCAGACAGAAGGATGGCCTGCTTCACCTTGAACGACTCTTGAATCCCCAGCTTTTGCATGTCCCCAACCTGCGGACCACACAATTTGACTAGTATCAGATTTTGTAATAGACAATTTGTTATGAATGAAAAACTCTTCTCTTTGTGAACTTACGGTGCCTGTGATGACATCAATTCCAGCAGTGCAGTTCTCTTTGTGGTGCTCAGCTCGGAGCTGAGAGATCAACTCAGCGCTATCCAAACCAGCATTATCAGCTATGATTGTTGGGATGGCTTGCAGAGCACGCGAGAAAGCATCAATAGCATGAGATTTCTTCCCAGGGGTCTTCCTTGCAAGTTCATCTACTTCTTTGGCCATCACCATCTCAGGCCATCCGCCTCCAAACAAGACACGGGTATCATTTACTGTCTGGGACAGCACACACAAGGCGTCATGCAAGGACCTCTCAGCCTCATCAAGTACATGCTCACTGCAGGGATGAAAAAGCAAAAAGACTCAATTTATCGAAAGTTGAAATGCATAAATGGAACAAAGTAGTCCTATATGATAGGTAGTTAAAAACAAGACATACCTAGCCCCTCTTAGGACAATGGTGCAAGCCTGCCCCATCGCAACCCCAGAGAAATGAATTAGCCTGTCCTCCCCAATCATAATCTCTTCAATGACCTTGCAGTGACCAAGCTTAACAGACTCTGGGTTATCAAAAGTTGATGCGATCTCACCACCAGTAACAAGAGCTAGACGTTCAATTCCCTCAAAGTCAGCATGCTCAATTGCAAGTATGCCAGCGTCAGCAAAGAGTTCCTCAGGGAAGTTATAGATTAACTGCCTGTTGACAAAACAGTTGATCCCATGAGCTATGATCTTTTGGACTTTCTCTCTCATTTTCTGCTTCTCAGCAGCTTCAATATCTGCAACCTTAGACATTGAATCCACCCGGACCCGTGCTCCATATATCTTAACTTTATCTGTGTCCATAGCAGTGTTTGCAACCAAAATTTTGGCATTCTCAATGCGCTTTGGCTGCCCAATGCCAATTTTCTTGTCAAGAATGAACCTATATATAGAAACAAGCAAATAAAAAAGATATTAGGATCATTTTCTGTTGGGAACCATTACATGCCTGCAAGAACTACTTTGAAACTACTAACTGATTAGAAACTATTAGATTAAAGACTATCAATGATGAGGTTAACACAAGTTATAAAACACTTACCCAAAATATAATTAAATGAAAGAACATGCCGATTACCCAAAATATAATTAAATGAAAGAACATGCCGATTATAGAAAAAATGGCATAGGTTTGATTAAGGACTAGTTAAGGAGCCAAAATGACAAATCAATGTTCCTACTTTATTTGGCTGGTAAATGAGCGATTGATATTTTAGAAAATGCAGCGCTAATTCTAATTAGTTAGATTATTGGAAAAAAAACAAAAATTAATTGAATTGGGCTCTTAGGTTGGACTGATTAGTTGACAGAAAGAAAGAAAAACTTGGTGCTAGGTGAGAGAATTTGCATGCAGCAAGTGCTGTGTGGTCAGAAGAATCAATTGACAACTTTTCCATAAATACATACCCTTCGTCCAAAAAGGAATCCTTAAGAGATCCTCCAGGTTTCTT
This sequence comes from Hyparrhenia diplandra, assembly GCA_015847255.1. Lineage (NCBI taxonomy): Eukaryota > Viridiplantae > Streptophyta > Magnoliopsida > Poales > Poaceae > Hyparrhenia > Hyparrhenia diplandra. The sequence goes on from JADLZK010009368.1 coordinate 85,117, forward strand.
CAGAATTTGAATAGATTCCAAGTTGGTGCTACCCTGCCACCATTTCAGATAAAAACCAGTCAATACTATAACACCATCAAATAACAACATGACTGAGTAGCTATGAAGTATGAACCGTACTTTTTCAAGAGTTAAAAGTTCTACAGATAAAGATATCAGAGATTAATGTAAATGATAACCAACTTTCATTAAACTATTTGTATACCTTAAGCCTCAAGACAGCATCAACTGCAAGTTCAGCAAAGTACTCCTTGTCTTGGGAAAGTATCTTTGAACTAAGAGTAGTCATAGCAATATTCATGAGATCAGCTCTGAACTTATCTGCATAAGGAAAAGGATATTGTCATGAGATTGATAAGCATGATGGCATATTCCTGAGAGATCCATGAGATGCAAGAGGAAGTGAATTTGAATTTGTATGAGATTGAATACTAATACAACGTAACAAAATCTCAATGAAGTCGAATCCTAATATCTTATGTGCTATGAAAAAAAAAACATAAATTTTGTTAAGGAAAATAATGGCTCAAATAAGCTGGTGTATTATGAATACGGAAAAATTATGCTTTCTTAGCATGAGATTGGGAAAATAATTCACCTGTATTGTCTTTGTTGTCCATGGTCCTTTGTAGCAAAGTATCTCTGGCACAATCAAGAGCCATTCTGTAACCTAACATTTACAAGATGAATTAAACATACATACTAGTTTGCATGGTGTAAAACAGGCAACCCAAGACAGATTAGAATCAGAACATCAGTGCACTACCTATACATTATTGTTACTAAAAGAATTGGAAGATTAATCTGAAACCATGGATGAATTGAAAAAAAAAAAAACAGAAGCCGCATCTCAAATTTTGAATGTCTTAACAGCAGAATCCATCCTTAGACCTTGTATCGTATGCCTTATCTATTTGATTTGTTACTATGGGATTGATGCAAGCAAAACCAAGTAACATGACCTTCTACAATAATTACCAAGCTTTCCAATGTGAAGGATGGAAACGCGTACTATTAACAAGAACACAGAAAGTAATACCTGCAATAATAGTCATCGGATGAATTTTCATGTTAACTAACTTCTCAGCCTCCTTCAAAAGTTCTCCAGCTAGAACAACAACAGAAGTTGTCCCATCACCAACTTCATCATCTTGAACTTTGGAGATGTCTAACAATCATTAAGGAGCAACTGGCCTTTCTCTCATTATTAGGAAAAAAATTGAACAAAAGAGGGGCCTAATGAAGCCACAGGTAGAATATAAAGTTTAAGATCAATACCATGAAAGATCAAGAGAAATTATAAAACCTCAACCCCAGACCAAGTAGGGATGCATGTTCTATGGGGGTTCCTATTACCACCTTACCAACACTATCTTCAAGCAGTAATCAAAATGACAAAGGATACCAACAAGGACCTTTGCAGCAGGATTGTCGATGTGAAGCGACTTCAGAATGGTAGCCCCATCGTTGGTGACAGTAACATTACGCCCTCTGCCGGTTGATTGCAGGATCTTGTCCTACATACGCAAAAAAAAAAAAAAAAAGGCACATGCAAATTTTCAACAAGAAAAACTATAAAGAGTGGAAAACTGCTATCATTCACGTAAAGTGCAGGGTTTTTCGGTAAGACATAAACAATATGTTTCAAAAGCATACCATTCCTTTTGGTCCCAACGTGGTCTTAATCAAATCTGAGATTGCCATGCCTCCAATAAACGATGCCTGCAAGGACATGGGGTTAGCAAATACTGCCTCCGTTCAAAAGAATCAGAAGGTCCACACATCGAAGTGTCATTCGTTGTGGACGCTCCCACACACACAAGCTAAAGTGTAAACCATATCAGTGTATTCCTTTGCCGCTCACCAAAATTTCTTTTCAGTAAAAAAAAACACCATCCAATAATTCAAGAAAAAACCTAAGCCGTTAAAAGTTCCTAAATTGGTAGCAGGCAAGCACGGAACTACACCCATTTACAGAACACCCAGTGGAACTAACCGCACAAGAGTAGTGAAGCACTTGTGCGCCAGCAAAACACCCCAAGAAGTATAGATCCTAACAAAGAAACCGCGCGGATCAGAGAAACGGCAGTCTTACCATCCTGGCACGCTCGCCCTTCTCCTGGACGGCGTCATCCTTGAGCACCCTCTCCATCTACACGCAGGGGATTGGAGTGGAAGGACCGGTGGTGCTGTAGGAGAGAAAAGCAGGCGAGCGGCGGCGGCGTTGGGGCTAGGCGCTCGCCCTTCTCCTGGACGGCGTTGCCGCTGCTGCTGGGAAATACCTAGAGCATTCCGTGGTCTGGGCTGGGCCGGCTGTAGCTGTTTCGTGGGCTGAATAGGTAGAGCTTTTCTCTTTCTTTCTTTTTTTTGTTTGGAGAAGGAAGTGCCCTCAGGGAAGGTAATACCGTGGAAGAGATGCTGGATGCCCTAGAAGACCCTGAACAAGGGGGCAAAATATATAGTATATAAACCACAATTATCATGAAAACTCGTGTAAACCACGGTGAAAATGTCTTCTAAATTTACCAAAAAAAAATCACACATCTAATCTCTGCACCTAAAACATACGAAACGATATGGTCTGCCCGGACTCTTTGGATTCACCCCGATGATGGGCCCCACCCGGCATTCACCGCGTGCTCCCTCCTGCGTCCACCCCCGTCTCCACTACGGAATCGGATCGGCTGACTTCACCATGGGCGACGTGTGGCTGCAGTCGGCCAAATCAGAACGTCCGTTCGCATCGAACGGCAGAAAGCGAGAGACCAGCCAACTAGTACTGCCACGCGGTAATCCAGCCCATCGAAGCCCATCAGTCCACAAGAGCACACGAAACAGAGCTCACGAATCTCCCCAGCCATGGGGCGCCCGCCGTCAGCGCCGAAGCCCCCGCCCGTGACCGGACCGCCCGTCGCCGGAGCACCCGCCCCGCCGCCAGCGCCGGAGCACCTGCCTGCCACGCTGGATCCCCCGCCCCCACCCCCGCCGCCGGACACGCCCCCGCCGGAGCACCAGCCCGCCGTGCGCCAACAGCGCTGAAGCCCCCGCCCGTCGCCGGTGCACAGGCCCGCCACGCCGGAACCCCTGCCCCCGCCCCACACTGAAGCCCCTGCCCCTCCCTGGAGCTCCTACATCACGCCGGTGCCCCTGTACCCGCCGAGGCTCACTGTGACAAGTTCAAGTTCATCTTCAGCATGCTGCTAGCAGAGAGTGGAAAGTTTAAGTTCATCTTCAGCATGCTGCTAGCAGAGAGTGGAAGTATTCTGTGTTGTACATTGTGCTTGCGTTGTATCATGTAAATGTGCAGGTGCTAGCAATACAGAAAAGGCATTGCTGATTTTGAAAGTTCAGAGACTACATAAAGATGCCCTTGTATTGCTGCATCTAGTATCAAGTGCATATGAATGTTCCCAGATTAGCAACATTCATTTGGTTCTGAATATATTGGTTCTGAATGATAAGAAAGGCATTGCTGATGTCAGTGTACTATATATATTATGCTACAATATAGAGATGTCCTTGTACTATACTATATATTATGCTACAATATAGAGATATCCTTGCACGATATATTATGCTACAATATAGAGATCCTTGTACTACTGCTTGTAGTATCAAGTGCATATGAAGCTGCACAAAATGGATCCTGGCTGTTCTTTACAATTCACCAGCAGACCAAAAGCTCCAGAAAACCACCCCCTCTTATCAGAAATCGGCATTAAGATCACAAGTGCTTTCTCTCTGTAGAATAAAAGAACAAGAGTATTAAACTCTTTAACACTTTCTAAACATGAAAAATCATCACTTTAAAATATTACCATCAATAGTTCAGAGAAAGAATTGATAGTTGAGTATGATTCAGTCATCCCTTCGTTGAGCCATGAAGTGCTAGGAGGCATATCCTGTACTGTTGTAGTTTCTTGTGCCAATTTTGTAGTTTCTTGTGCCTTTCAATAAATGAGAATAAAAATTACACACAACTGAACATTTTTACAACTAAACACAAATGATGTTTTTTTGGTGCTGGTACATACCGATGAACCCATATCCTTCTTGCTGCCTTTCTTTGCAAATTTGCGCTTCTTATCAAGCCAAGTTCTTTTGTGTTTTGAGTTTTTTGTTTGCACGTCCTTTTTCTTCAGACGTGCTATACTCACCAAATCACTTGAGGGAGTAATATGTAGGGGCGTGACTGCCTCCACATTATTAGTGGAACTATTAATTTCTTCTTCAACTTGCTTGCTAAGAATGTCAAGTGCATTGTTTACTAACAAGATGCACCCTGGATGGATGGCTGCTCTATGTGCTATATTCTGAAATTTGCGAGACATATCTTTGTAATGCATCAGTTCATCTAATCTTGGATTCTCGATTATGTCTCGGCCTTTGTTGTCCTGTATTGTGCCGCTACGTGCTTCACGTGTCAAAAGGCCTACTCTCCCTGTTTGTTCCAAAAGTAGTGTCAAAACTAACAACATCACCAAAATATGCATAATCGGTGAGCATTTTAGCATCAGCCCGAGAAAAATATTTGCTATTTGTTCTTTCTTTGTCCATTTGCAATGCATATTGGAATGACGGGTTCTCGGCAATTTTTCTCTGAAAGTACATAAGCATGCTTCCGCTTGACCATATGCCATCTCCCGTTGTCGCTACCTCTTAAATAGTTCTTGTGATCACGTAGTGGCGAGATTGATGAGCCATCCACTTGGATAGTAGCCAACTCATGTGCCAATTTGGGTCGAATTCTGCATCAGCCAATTTGTCTCAATCTCAAACCCTTGTAAATCTAATATTTTCCTTTGAGACACCATCAAGTGTGAAGTTTGTGGCAATCGAAGGATATGATTGTGTTCCAAAATCAAATCGGTCACTTTATAATTCCCCTCTCTCTCTGTCTAGTACAAGACCCATGCGAACTTGACAATCGGTTCGAAGTTTCAGCTCTTGGACACTTGATTATACGCCCCCTCTTTTATCTTCCACTCTATGACCCTCGTTTGCACAAACATATCTGCAGGATCTAACCTTTCCATCGACTTTCTTGTGTTTGTGTATCGTTTTTCTAACCTCAAAGCCCTTTTGACCTCCATAGCTGACCCAAAACATCCATGCCTCATTTAGATTACTAAATTCCATGCCAACTTGAGGTAACAAACCAGGAATGAAACACTCTCTACAAATAAAAGTATTGATGAAAAGATGTTATATCGAATATGCTAAGTAAAAATCTGAACAAATTATATGGGATCTCATGGACAAAAAGGAACAGCCAAGGTGTATCATACCTTTCCTGTTCCATGTTATATCTAATGTATGCAACAGTTTTCCTCAATCTTCCATCTCAAACATGCACATTTTTTCTTCAATCAAACCCAAAACAATCGGAAAAGTTATTAGGGAGGACTAAAGCAACTAGATCAGAGTATGCAGGATGAGATCAGAATATGCACGACCAGATCAGAGCACGCATGAACCAGAGGAGGACGATCGGCACCTGAGCACAGAGGAGGACGATCGGCACCTGAGCACGAAGGACGACAAGACGATCGCGTACAGCTGAGCACGCAGGCCCTTATGCTTGCTGCTCCCACCAAAAAAGTGAACAGTTCTCGTAACCTCCCGCCAAAGAATCCAAACGCCGCGCCAAAAACAATCAAGGATCGAGCTCGTTGTTTCTGTAAACGGGCCGTCTCGTCATGGGCCGATAACTGGCTAGCTGAGAGCGTAGTGGGGTCTCTAGCTTGTGGGCGTTGGATGGGGTGCGGACGTTCTGATTTGGCCGACTGCAGCCACACGTCGCACATGGTGAAGTCAGCTGATCTGATTCCCTCCACTACCCCTTCACGGAAAAAAACTGATGCGCTGCCGCACGGAGCCGGTGACGGCACGGCCCGTCCCTCCCGGAGCAGCAGCGGCGCCGTCACCCTGCCACACCAGCGACACCGGCATCTCGGAGCCCGACCACGACACACAGCAGCACCTCCGGCGCCCCCTCCACACCCCCGGCATCCTGGCGCCCCTCCCCACCACGCCCTGCGGCGTCGCCTCTCCCTGCCCCCGTCTCCGTCAGATCTCCGGCCAGGATACGAAGGCTAGCCGGCCGGCCGCCGCCGGCTGTGCTTGCTGCCTGGCTGCAGGGCTGATTGTCGTCAGCCTTGGCGACCCCGAGGTTGAGCTGGATCCAGATCCTCCATGGCAAGGGACGGCGCGCGCATGGCCTTGGGAGCAGAAATTTCTGATGGCCGTTGCCTGTGCCGGTACGTGCTGTGCTCTGAGCTTACTCAGATCCATCCATCCATCTGTTCATCCATGCGAGCATGTGTCCCCGGAGATTATTTTCGTTTCTTTCAGTGCAAAAAATTATATCAAGAAAATTGAATCAGTGATTAAGTAGCTAATGTAGTGATTGCAATCTACGTACCAAAGTACTACTACAACCGAAGCAGCCCAGAATCAATAGGGGAGTACTACTGGCACAATTTAGCCAAATGCATGTATATGAGAGAGTTGCATTTAGCCAGTTTCGTTCTGATGCCATATGATGGTTTGTAAATATTGCCTTCATCCCATAATATTGTTAGTGGGTTGGATGATGTCGATTTTCCATGTCAGCAAACGTATTTGATAATGCCAGTTCATTACAATGGAACTTTACTTCTCATCCCTGTTAACTGAAAGAAAAAAAAAAAAACCCTGCTTATTGGTAGCAAAACAACACATGTGCTACCTATGATCAGAAAAGTACAAAGTTGTTTTTGCAGTTTTGCCTGTTGCCTTGTAGTTCATTTCTGATATCTGTGATTTGAATGCAAGCATGGCAGGTTGTACTGGTTCCTGATAGCTATAATGCGATGGCTTAATTCTACACAAAAAGTAAGTATGATCTTATTCTAACTCAACCTACCCGGCCCGGTACCTGCTTCCCTGATTTTGCAAATCAGTAAGATGGTTTCTCAAACAATGAGAAGCTATATTGTGTCTCAGTCCAATGCATTTATTAGAGGCTTGATTTCTGACAGCATTGAGCTTTCGGCAAATCAGTAAGATGGTTTCTCAAACAATGAGAAGCTATATTGTATCTCAGTCCAATGCATTTATTAGAGGCTTGATTTCTGACAGCATTGAGCTTTCGTTTTCCAATTAGTACTGCATATCCAACTAAGTTGTGGCTACCTCAGATCAAGGCATTCAGTCTTTAAACATGATTTTGTATGGTTTCAGGGGAAAAGCATTGAGCTTTAAATATGAGATGGCATGACAGCTCTCGCCGACAAGCTGATGATCCTCGGCAAGGCCATTGAGGCAATTTGGTGAACATTGCTGGTTCTTTTTTCTTCTTTCTGCTTGCATTGGGTTAGGATTGGGATGTTTAAAAAGTGTTTGTATGCTTGCTTTTTTCAAATTTTGTTAGAGAGATTCATGTTTTTGCTTCATCTCAGTGAGGAAGCATGCAGAGAAGCAAAATAGGGGAAACATAGAGTGAAGGTTATGTCCCCTTGTTAAAAACTATGGAAGTAATAGATTCCTAGAGGTGTTTGTCATCGCATAGTGGGTAATAATTTGTGCCTCGATCTGTCAAAAATGTATGAGAAATGTATTGCTGGGTTATGGATTCTTGGCAATGTAGACTGTGGATGAGATGGGAAAAAGACGTCTGTTTGTTTTAGCTTTGGATTGTAAAAGCATACCCTAACTCTTGTTGGTTGTGCACCTCACTTTCTCTCTGACTATGGCATTCAAAATGGGTACTGCATCACATACATTTATCATTTATTTTTACTATACTATATATATACTTGGTTTGATTGCTGATTAGGATTTCCGTGGTGCATGGTTCAGTTGTTTTCCTAGCCTGGCACATGGACTCTCTGTCTCTATCACTTGTCCAACAACAGAGGCAGCATGGTTCATGTTACTTACATCATTTTGTCATTATCTGTAATACATGTAATTCTGCATTTATTTCAGGAAATGTGTTGTGAAATAATCAATGCAAATTTGTTAAAAAAAAAAAGGAATCAATGCAAATCCGAGGTACTTGAATAACTGCCCTGACCTCTCTATCTTCCTGTTTGATGTATGGCATAAGACTGATTCCAATGAATAAGTTTAGAATCTGAAATGTAAAAAATTTGACAGGCTCTACGGAATTATTATCCAGGTTAATTATGGTCTGTTGTATGCTTGGATGGCATTAGATCATTTTCCCTTGCTTCTGGAACCGTTACATAATGTAAAACTGTAAATGTGTGATGGACTGATGTCTTGAAGGTTAATCTTGAATAGGAGGGATTTCTGCTTCTGTAAATTGAGCTGGATTAATATTGATATGCTTCAATTGGAGGTTTTCTTGCCTACAACGCTCTAGCTTGAAACTTGAGCTGTCATTTTTCTGTGACTTCATGAGTATCTGAATCACCATGTCACTTGCAGCTTGGATTTGCAATTCAGGTTATAAACTACTGGGCAGTGACATAATCATAGTTGGATGTGGGATTATAAAGGCAAGCCATCGTTTGAAGACTGCATGAGAGTACTTACTGGTTGCAACGGTTATGACTCAACCGGGGAGGAGACTTCTACTGCATATGCACCATCATCATTTGTGTTAAATTACAGTAATTCCCTCTTGGTTCACTATGTTATTGTTGCTTGAGATTGTTATACCGGTGTTCGGTTATATTGTATTATTGCCACTTGAGCTCCAAACCCTGAGCACCCATCACGTCAAAGTATTTTTTTTATACATAACACAATCCATATTTATATTTTCATGATATTACTTTCTCCCGTTGCAACGCACGCGCATTTACCTAGTTTATATCTTACAAACGAAGTCGAGTTTGGACAACATATTTTATATGGTTGTGTGTCATCATGTCATCTACATGTGTGATTTTTTTTGTGTGAATTTAGACGACCTTTTCCCTGCGGTTTACACGGGTTTTCACGATAGTTGTGGTTTGCACTATATATTTTCCAGTTTAAGGGCGTGCTTGGGGTGGCTCTAGAGCTGAACTCCAAACCGGAATCGGGTGTAGCTACCCAAACACCTCAACTCCACAAAACACTAGAGCAACCCAACTCCATGGAGTTTTTGGAGCCCCAGTATAAATTTTCGGAGCACCTCTCCACCTACTCTAGAACTGACCGAAATAGAAGTGGACGTGGAGTTGGGGTGAAATTACCCGCTTTTCCCACTGGTTACACATTGAACCGTTATTTTTTCTATTCCGCTCCTCTACTTCCCATCCTCAGGTCTGAGTTCGCCTCCCACCCCCTCACGCCTCCTTCCGCGTGAGGACAGACGCCTTGTGTGATGGGCGAAGGCCGCGACGCCGCCCCATCCGGCCACCTCGCTGGTCGCCGCCGCCTGCCCTCTCCCCCTGTCGCCCTCGCCTTACTTCCTCCCACCTCCCCTTGCTGTCCTCCATCCCCAACCCGAAGAGAAGAAGAGTGCCTCCACCCTGAAACCCTAACCCTAGAGGAGACGAAGGGGAGAAGGGGAAGAAGACCGCATCAACCCCTCTGTCAGCGCTGCCTCCACCCTCTGTCGCCGAAGAAGGAGAACACGACATGCAGACATGCAAACATAGACCGCAAAACACGGCATGTCAAACACATTTGAGGATTTTGAGTATCACCAGCAAAGAGGACAGGGCCTCTCAGCAACTGCAAGAGTTTGTGAGACGAACACCAAAGTTGGGATTATTTCAGAGTAGGAAGATGGTATCTCACATTTCGTTTAGTCTCAGCTCTCGTATAAAGGTATATTTGCTTGCTGGCCTATTTATCGGTGCTATAGAAAGCAAAATCTTAAGAAACAAATCACAAGAGACAATTTTTTGTCCATAGAATGAAAAATTACAATTTTCCCCATGTCACTTAGTTCTAGTCGGGGCTTGGCCTAACCGAACTAAACCGATCGGTTCTTTGCGTTTTTTGAAAGTTTGATTATCTAAAAATGGAGAGTGATCAGTTTGCTTCAAAACTCAGGACCAAACAGGTTCAGTCTCATGTCACAACTGAGCTAACTGGACTAGACAAAAGCAGGTGCTAAGTATTATAATTTGTAGCAAATTCTAACACTGTTCTTCTATTCCAAGGCAAAAAAACAATATCTATTACCTACTAATAAAGGGAGGAAATTTCTGTCTCCATTTTTTTTTGTCTGCCTTCTATCCAGGTTCGGTGTGCTCGGTGTCGGTCACGATGAATTCGATTCGGAACCCGGCCTTTGAGTCTCGCATGCCTATAGAAATCCATGCCAAACCATTGCTGATCCTCGCCGATCGCTCCCTCATCATCCATCATAGAACCAACCGCCGACGCACGAAGAAACCTAGAACGGCAAGGGGGACATAGCTAGCTAGGTGGCCTCGGGCAGACGGACGACCGATGGCGCGACGGGGCACGGAGGCGTTCTCGGAGCTGGGCGCGCACTGCGACGAGCCCGACTGCAACCAGTTTGACTTCCTGCCCTTCGAGTGCGACGGCTGCTGCGGGTTCTTCTGCGCGGCGTATCGCGCGTACCGGGACCACGGCTACACCAAGGCCGCACCATCGTGGTGTGCCCGGACTGCGGCGACGTCATCGAGCGGACGACAGGGCAGCTGGGCAGGAGCAGTGCGACGACCGGGAGATCCTGGACACGCACGCGCGGTCGCGCCGTGGCTGCGACCCCGCGAGGAAGGCGTTAAGGTTTGCCTGAAGCACCGGTTCCCCACGGACCACAGCTGCGCTGCAGCGGCGGCGGGAGCGTGTTGGCAAGCCAGGATCAACGGCAGCAATGGACGTGATCTGAGAAACAGGGAGAAGTCGCTCTTTCCAGACAGGGGAAACTGGAAAGCATGCCAACGGAAGAAAGAGCACGTCGTCTCAGAAGGAACACTTTGATTCAAGCGATGATTTCAAATGTTGTTGTTTCATGTAGTAATTTCCTAGCCCAATTTGATTGGGAGGACAGGTTCTGTGTAATTGCTCGGTGGATTGAAATATTTCAGAAATATTTTCGTGCCGTATGATTCACATGGTTTTTGTGGTCAATTTTTTTGCTTCTATTCTATAAAAGGCTTCGACAGATTTTGCAGATTGGCGTCGAGAAATTTTTCATTGCAAAGGTTCACTTTATGCGAAAAGAAGAGTAAACTCGATAGATCCTACGGGTCAACTAGCAATGAAATCGCAAAGTAGCAGCTTGCCATGGCTCAGGGCGTCAGAGTCCTGACTCATGAGGCCTTGCGGAGCTGGTGCAATGCCTTCATGGCGGAGATGGCGGCGGCGGGGTTGAGGCTCTTGGGGCACGGGGCCGTGCAGCTCTTGATCATCCTGCACCTGTACATCTTGTCCCACTCTTCCGACAGCGATTGGATCTGCTTCCTCGCTATAGTCGTCGCGAATGTTTTTATTGCTGGCTTCCTTAATCTAATAATCTCAATCAGAGTATACGATATGATATGGACGGAACACAATGCCGCTTGGTGATGGCGTGACGGTGATGCCGTGGTGCCCTATTGATTTTGGGATCGGAGGCTCGACGTCTTGCGTCCTGATTTGCTATTTGGTATGGAGCAGCCTAATGCGTCGAGGCGCACGGTGAGGGGATTGTGACTCGAGCGGCAGTGCCAATGTGTTGTCGGGGTTGCTAGCTGTCGTGAGTCACAAAACCAGCGTCATTGATCCGTCGTGGTCAAGGACAATGGGATTGAGATTTCGGAGCGAAGAAGCGCCGTTGAGATGCGAACAACGTCATACAAGATATCACGACAAACTTCATAAATTAAAGTTATATTTGATGATAATAATATATTTTTATCTATCACCCGTTGCAACGCACGGGTATTTTTGCTAGTAAATATAAACTAAACAAAACGATAAGAGTGATGATTGATATGAACCCACTAAAATAAATATTATATCGCTAGCCTAAAGTACACGTTGTGTAAAAAAAATCCGAATGTTTGGTTTATAACAAGGGGTGTGTTTAGCACCCAAAATTTTGGTCAAAATTTTGGACGGATGGGACATGTATGTACGTCACATCGCATTAATCGTAGAAGACATTTCGTTTGTTAGTGGTGAATATTATTCTATCATGGCGTAACTAGACTCAAAAAAAGAATCGCCTCCGAATGTACATCTAAACCGTATAATTAGTTTTTTTTACCTACATTTCGCACTCGACGTGTGGCGGATTTTTGATGTGATGGGAAATCTTCTTTTTGCATAGTGAAATTTGAGGAGGAATTGAGGTACTAAACACACCCAAGATTCTAAATGTTCGATTAGTTCGGTTACCTGAGGCATATGATTGAACTAACCGTAAAAAGTTCTGATAGTTTGGTCCGGCTTGGGTGGTAATTTTCATCCCCGTTTTACCCTCCCCATGCCCTTCCTTATCCATTCAATCGAGGAGCGCCGCCCGTCCGCTCGTGACAGAGAGACGCCGTGAAATTTCCGAGGAGCGCCGCCCGTCCGCTCTCTGCTCAACGCCAGGCCGCCGCCGCGTTTGCCGCCCGTCCACGAGATCTCCCCGTCCACCCACCGCACCAGGCCGCCGCCGAGAGCACCGCACGAGGCCCTGCCGCCGCTAGCCCCAGGGCTTGCCGCTACCCTCGATTTGCCATTTTCTCGCCAGCTCCGGCGCGGCGCGGCGTGCTTGCCCGTCCTGCCGCGCCACGGCCCACAGCCTCTGCCTGCCTTGGCCGGCTCGTGCGTTTCCGTCGCCGTGGCCCCGCGTGTCAGTGGATGCGTGCGCTCTCCGGTCCCAAAACTTCCCAAACGCTTCGCCTTCCCGCTCACGCGGTAGCTTCCGTGGACGAGCCCCACGGGAAACCAAAGCAATCCCACTATCTTGGTCCCACGCGTCGGTGTAACAACTGCAAACACCGCGTCCATCTGCCTGCGCTTCTATCGTGGACCTCCCGCCACTCACCCATCCCCGTCCAAATTCCAATGCGTGAGCTATAAACCCACCCAACCCACCTCTCACACCTCCTCCAGATTAGTATCCCCAGTGCTTCCTGTCACTTCGACCTCTTCGCCAGTAAGCAACCGCACGGGGCCCGATGCCTCCCGTGCGATCATCGGCGAGAGGTGGGAGGCGGGGTCGTGGCCGAGGGGGCCCGGGACGTGGACGAGACTCCGCCGCCGTCGCCGCCAGGGTGACGCGCAGCAATCGCGCCGTGGATTCCGAGCCCATCGAGGTCGATAATGGTGCGTGAATAATCTGTATCGCCATTTCGTTTTTTTTTTACCCAGGGATGCTTTAGCGATTTTCGAGGTTTTTTTTGGAATCAGTTACACTGTTCCCTGTTCGTACATGTATTGCGATCTGTTCTAGGCGAGAAGGAAAATCGCTCGTCCTTAGGGTAGATGGCGGTTTGGGTGGTGGGGGCTTTGCTGGGTTTGGGGTTTTGTTGATGTAGGTCGTGAGCAGGTTTTGGGTGGATGGGCTTTGCTGGGTTTGGGGATTTTGATGACAGAGGTCTCAATGGTCGTTCTTGGGGTGGATTGGGGTTTTGGCTGGAGGGGGGCTTGTCGGGTATGGGTTTTGTTGATAGAGGTCTCGGCTATATGCCATCTTGGTTCCTACATTTTGGCCAGGGATAGGAAAGCTGATGTATTGTGTCCACATTTTTCTTTCAGATCACGACGACTGCTCACATAAGAAGATGCTGACTGAAAAGATTGCAGGCACCACAGCGAATGGGTTGGAGGAATCTAGCCCACACGATGGTAATGACGAATGTGAGATTGAAACTCGGAGCTCATAATGTTACCGTGAGTTCTGGATTTCTAGCTGACTGTGACTTCAGATTATGCAGATGTTGGGGAGCCAACTCCTACGAGGAATCTGAGACGTCTTAGAAAACTAACTGCGGAGAGCAAAGCCGCAGTCGCCAAGGAGCATGCTATTGATGTTGCTGCGGAGGTCAAAGACAGTGACACTGAAGGTTTGTTATCCTATAAAAAATGGCAACACATTTATGGCATTGCATATTTGTGCATGCCATTCATGGCTAACGTGTCTGATGATTCATTGTTCATTAATAGATTTTTTTTTTTTTTTTTTTTTTTAGATTCTGGAAACGTAGTTCCCAGTGAGAATATTAAGGTTCAGCAAATATTAAAAGACATTTCAAATGGTGAGGTGGAGAGTAAGGCTAAGGCCAAGAAGGGGACTAGACAGAGTTCAGATTGTGACGGTCAGTAATAAATTCAAGTTCTTGACGCATAATCTTTACAATGACTGTTTGCATTTTTGCTCTGTGTCAGTTTCATCCTCTTTCTAATGTCAGGTGGCCGGATACTGGGTCAGCACAGAAGGTCAAAGCGCCTACTGAGCAAACAAACTAGAATTCAAGACATGTATGTCACTGATTTCAAAGAGGACATATTTGATTATAGCCGTAGTAGCTCAGAGGATGGTAAGGCTGGACAAACTAACTGTTCTTCAATTGAGAAATCTGTAAGATGGATACCAATGTAAGAAGTTATCACATGTTGTTTTCAGGGGAGAGAAAGTTTGTTCAAAAAAGGTCAAAGCGCATCCAAAGGAAATATAAATCTGAATATGCCGGTGGTGATGTGAGTGAAGATAAGGATGCATACTGGAGCAGCTCTAATGATGGTAAGATGAAAGTTATCATCGGTTACCCAGAGACCACCAATACACTTATAATGTTCACACAATTCTATGCCTGTTCTATGCAGAATGTGAGAAGTTGGCAATCCGTCGAAGATCAAAACGCAAATTGGGAACTCGCTCCAGTCCAAATTACGATGAAGATGATGGTGATTTTGTGAATTGTAAGTGAATGTTGTTTGAGTTAAAATTCTTTAATTTTCAAGCAAGGGTACAAATTGATTAGGGACGTTTGCTTGCTCATTTTGGTGCACCATGCGCTGTCACCTCTTAACACACCTTTATTTTGGGGGAATTTGCGTAGTTTTATTATCCCCCTTCGCTAGATTCCATGTATCTTTTTGTGCAGTCTGAGACAGCTTTGTTTATGTACTGTTCCAGTAACATTTGAACAAAATAAAAATAAGTTTATGCATTTCAACTACATTTTATATTAACTTCGGAAATCCCCTTACAGATCCTGGGAAGGCAGCTCCATGTAGAAGAATGTCAAAGCGTCTAAAAGAGAAGCAGAAAGCTGTTCCCATTCCTGATGTATGCCAGCAGATTAATAATTAGTTTATTAAACCTTCTGTCCTGATATAGTAATAATTACTAAGATTTTCTTCAGAAATAGTAATTTTCTCTCTTTTCTAGGAGAGCCACATTGAAGCTTTTCCACCAACTTTATCAGCATCTTCATCTTCAGGTATTGTTGACAGCCATGAGTTTATTACCCACTCTTGTGAGTTCAGTTCATTTGAAGTAAACTAACCACAAAAAGGTCAACAGATAATCTTCTTGAGTGCTTATGCTTTCGTGACTACAATCTTTTGGAATTAATAACTTGTCTGGAACTCTAGATTCTTGTGTTGTTTTTATCTTTGAATATGCCATTTTCTGTTGTCTAACTAATAGCGCTTATGTCAGATGATGAATTATTGTGCAATTCTGTAAAATCAAGAACTGGTGGACCAATTTGCTTGATTTGCAAGGTAAGACCTCTATGATTTCCCCACCTCATTTCCCATAGGCCATATCCTTTTGTAGTTCCTAATTATGGATTATTTGTATCTCCCCCAGAGTGGAACTGCCAGCTCTCATATCATTCAATGCAAGAATTCCAATTGTTCTGTCAGCTTCCACACATTCTGTCAGGATCCTCCATTGCAGGATGCTACAACAACCTCTGAATGCTATATGTGCAAGATGGAAGTTTCCTTGGCCAGTGAAACAGAAGAGTTTTTGGTAAAAAGGATACAAAGATACGTTGGTCACAGAATGGTGCTTATTCAGGAATCAGATTTCCAATATCAGGTCCTTGTGAAATGGCACTCCCTTTCTCATCATCACGACAGTTGGGTATGTTTTCTCCTTCCTCTATGCAAATGTGGTATTTTGTTTTTAGCGCTTCTAGCTTTTCAATGCAGGTACAGACACCCAGTTGGTGTTAATTGCATATGTTTTAGAAAAAAAATAGAATGTAGGTAGCTGACAGCACTTTTAGCTTTATGCATATGATGTCATGGTGTTTAGTAAGATGAAGCAATGTGCATCCCGCTGTGGGGAGGCCAGGACCAGGATATAAGTATTCTTATCCACTTTACTAGTATTGGGTATAGGTACCAATATAAACTATAGCTTTCATTTTACCCATGTAAGAATCATTGCACAAATGAAGAAAATTTGATGCTCTGTTAACTCCTGTGCACACATGAGCCGGATCTTGAAATTTTAAGGTTACATGTATTTATAGTTATTTATATATAAATTTTGTAAACCATAGTGCCATGCTATGACACTTGTTTATAGAACTACCAAGGGAAATCATTCAACACTTTGATTGCCATACCTTAGACAAAATTTCTTTTACTCCAGGTTCCACTTGAATGGCTTCAAGTTTTTGATCGCATACGAGTACGGAGTTTTCTGAAGAAGAACATGTAAGTTTTGTGCGCTATGGGACTTTCAAGTCATCCATAATTTTATAATCGCTTGTGTTATTTGAATTGATTCTGTTTATGTTACAAGAAATCATATCCATCATGGAAACAGTCAATTGATAACTTAGGTCTATCAAGGGTAGGTAATCATTCCCATGCTTTATGCTTATCGCTTAAAGACTTAGATTTGTGCTCGGATATTCTGAATGATAAAGGTTATTTGGCTGATTCTTACCGTATGTTTGAGACTATATTTTTTATTGAAGTTATATATTTGCTACTGGGCCATGGACTGACAATGCTCCCTTTCTCTGATCTCTTTCTAATGATTCTGCAATTTTTTTTTGACAGCTTGCTTAAAGAGGTTTATTCAGAGGATCAGCGGAAACCTGAGTGGCTTGAAGTAGATCGTGCCATTGCTTGTCGGAGGAAGTGTGATCCTGATGGCACATGTGACATATTGACTGCTTTTCAGGACAATAAAAACTTTGAGGAATCTGAGGTCCTTGTAAAGTGGAAGGGCCTTGATTATTGTGAGGCTACATGGGAGTCTTGTTGTACGGAAGGTGTGCAGGCTGCCCTTTCCATGCTTGTTGAAAGGCATCAAAAGACTTCAAAAAGAATCGATCCTGTCAGTCCACTATTCCTAGATAGGGTGATTCCAGAGGATATCAACAATGGTGCTTTATATGATTACCAACTTCAAGGTTTGCAATGGATATTTAATAACTACAGAACTAGGAGGAATGCGATTCTTGCTGGTAAGTTCATGAATTCTAAGGCTATAATGCATGCTATGCTGCGTAATTCAGATCAACAACAATTCCCCTCAGATGTCATATTGTTTTTGCACCCATATCTACTTTCACTTGTCTTGATTGTTGGTTATTGTTGAATGAAACCTGACCACAAAACTCTTACATGCTTTATTTCTTTCTTGTATTGAAATTCCATGGAAACTTGATAAAATGCAACTCTTCTTTCTTTGAAATTGCAGATGAAATGGGTCTTGGCAAAACTGTGCAGGTTGTTTGCTTTCTCAATCACATTATTAAAGAAAACTTCACAACATCTCCTGCATTAATTCTTGCTCCTAAGAGCATTCTCTTGCA
Source organism: Hyparrhenia diplandra (assembly GCA_015847255.1). Lineage (NCBI taxonomy): Eukaryota > Viridiplantae > Streptophyta > Magnoliopsida > Poales > Poaceae > Hyparrhenia > Hyparrhenia diplandra. The sequence goes on from JADLZK010009368.1 coordinate 102,801, forward strand.
ATGGGAAAAGGTAAGCCACACCCCCCCCCCACCTCGCCACACACTTATCCTTAGCCTTTTATAAAGAAAGGTGCACAAACAGATTCAATGTGCCATATAGAAAATGTTGGGTTCGTTTACTTGAAATGTCATTATATGAAATTGAGATTATAAATAATATTGATGGGCAAAATGTTTCTATATTATGTGTTATACCATTTTTGCTGGGTCAGCTGTTCCATTCTTTAATATTATATATATGGTGCATTTTGCATAGGAATTTGGATGTTGGGGAAGCAATCTTAATGTTATTGTTTATCAAGGAGACAAGGACTCTAGAATGTGCCTTCGAGCTCATGAAATGTACTCTTCTGAAGGGAAGATTTTATTTGACGCACTTGTGACAAGCTATGAATTTGTCCAAATTGATAAAACATATTTACAGAAGATTAAGTGGTCTACAATTGTCAGTAAGTTTTTTTTTTCTTTCTGAGATATCCTTTTTGGGTTCTTGAATGCTTTAGTGTCTTGTTTATTGATGTACAATGTTTGGTGATTCCTCCTTTTCTTTTCAGTTGATGAAGCTCACAGAATGAAAAAACTTGATTGCAACCTTGCAACTTGCCTAAAGCGCTATAGTTCTGAATTTCGCTTGCTACTTACAGTAAGTCTTATTTTGTTCTATTGTTTTCTAATTTTGGAAAATTCCCATTGTGCTGTAAACACGTTTGATCACTTCTCATTTCACTATTCAAATGTTACAGGGAACACCATTGCAGAATAACATGCTGGAACTATTTTCATTGCTTCATTATATTGATCCAGATGAGTTTACTGATCCCAAGGCTGATGATCTATTCACACCCATTGAATCGAGAAATGAGTTGACTATGGAGGAGAAGATTGCTCGTATTCATGATATTTTAAAGCCTAGGTGTTTTGACTCTCTAATAGAAAATGCTGTTCAATCCATTAGTTGGATGTGGGTTCTCATGTTGTGTCTAATTGTTTTGTTAGGATGTTGAGGAGAATGAAGTCTGATGTTTTAACAGATTCCATGCCAACAAAGAAGTGGGTGGAAGTTCCATGTGCATTGACAGATACCCAGCGAGAACTTTACATTGACATTTTGGAGAAGAACTATTCAAAGCTGAATGGTGCTATTAAAAGCGGTAAGTTCCAGAGTCACTCCTGCTGTTTCCCCTTTGTCTTATTGTGATGTCTTCAAGTCATATCTATGAACTTGTTTCTCTACGTAAGAGTGTAGTATCACTCTGTTTTGAGAACTATTTTATGAGGAAATCACATATTGGCACACTTCTAAATCCAAATCCTACAGTTTGAGATTGATTGTGGCACTTAAATAACTGTCCAGTTTTGGTTATCCTCCTTGTTCATGCTTCTGATTTGACTTAATTTTGTAGCTTTATGTAGCTGTAACATCCATTTTCATTACACTTAAAGATACCCCCACCACCACCACCACCACTTCCCCTTTTTTTTTAAAAAAATATTGATCATTTTGTTATTGCCTCATTGAACCATTGCATGTTCAATGTTGACTAGCTAAGGGCTCCGTTCTCCTTACTATCTCTTTTATGTGTTTGTGAAATAACATCTTCTAGCTCTAGTAAAGCTCATGCACTTGTGTGTGGACTTTTATAGATCACTTTGTTATTTAGCTTGTTGCAATATTCTTGATAACTCACACTTTGGCTTATTCTGTATACTTCTGCAGGCAAGAAGCTTGCTCTGAACAACATACTCATGCAACTGAGAAAATGCTGCAACCATCCAGTAGGTTTTCCTTCCTTTCTAGTTGATTAATTAATCATTTTCAACCACCCAGTTGGTACATATACACTTGAGTGGTTGTCCTTTGTTTTTGTTTCTGTGCTGTTTGAAAGTTTTCCACTCTAGCTGATTAATTATCTTATTTTGATTGATGTGTACGGGGTATGTCCGTATGTTAGCAGAGTACATATGTTGCAAATGAAAAGCCTAAGCTGATCATATATTCCCTTTGCCCTTGAGTAAAACTATGCTTTACTACGTGTCAAAAAAAAGGAAAAAAACTATGCTTTACTACCTCTGTCCTTGAATGTAATGGACTTTGAGATATCCTAAGTCAAACTATCCCAAGTTTGACATGGCTCTAGAAAAGAATAATTGTATTACAATATCATCATTGGAAAATTATGAAATATATTTTTATAGTTACCTCTTTGTTTTTTAAAAAATATTAACACTCTTCTATAAACTTGGTCTAACTTAGGATGGTTTGACTTAGGGACACTCAGATTCATTATATTTTAGGACAGAGGTTGTACTAGCTACTGTGATTCATGGATTTCAGAGAGCTCTTTTAGGTGCAGATGTGCCTTTTACTAATTTCTTGAACTTGCCTTTCAGTATTTATTTCCAGGACTGGAACCTAAACAGCAACCAGAAGATGTTTTTCTTTCACTTGTTGCTGCATCAGGCAAGCTCCAGCTGCTTCAAAAGGTCCCCCTTTTATTGCACCCTATCTGTACACGTTAAATTTCCAAATTAGGGGGAGTGTAATAATACTTATTTTTCTGATGTGCAGTTGCTTCCAAGACTGAAAGAAAGAGGAAATCGTGTACTGATCTTCTCACAAATGACCACGATGCTTGATATTCTTGAGGATTTCCTTTTTTTACTTGGGTTACAAATATGCACGGTATGCATTTGATCAACCTTTTGTCTCATCGATCTGTCCTCAAGTTGTTCCTGTACTGCATTTTGGGCAATGATGGCATGGGGTCTAATTTTCCTTTTATCCACTTTGTGTTTGTGTTGGCACTTTGTAGCATTGATGGACAGACATCACTCTCAGCAAGGCAGGAAAGCATAAAAAGAATACAACAGAGCTGATAGTGAAATATTCATTTTCTTGATGTCAACTCGGGCTGGTGGTCTAGGTGTTGACCTTGTATGTATTCTAATACTGTCCAATTCTCTAACATGAGTTTAGTCTCGTCATACAATTTGGTAGCAGCAAAGCTAATCTCGTCTCTATCATTGTCCTAACAATGCTTACTGTGTTTGCAGCCTGGTGCTGACAGAGTAATTATTTATGGTTAGTAGCTTTTGTTGTCTGTTCTTCCATGTATACTTCTCCAATCAAAAGAATATAGGAATATATAGTCCTCTGGGTACTAATTGTGGTGTTCTGTTTACAGATCCTGATTTCAACCCATTTATGGACTTGCAAGCACAGTCTAGAGCCCACAGGATTGGGCAGACCAGACCAGTAGTTGTTTACCAGCTAATAACAAAGTGTTCAGTTGAAGAGAAGATACTGCAAAAGTCCAAGCAAAAATTGGCTATAGAGAATATGTTAATGAACTCTTCTAATAAGAAGCCAAATGCAGATGAGTTGCAGTCTATACTGCTCCATGGAGCAAGGACAATTATTGACCGGAAAAAGATCAGTGCCACTTCAATTCACTATGATGACGAGGCCATTGATAATCTCCTGAAGCTAGATCCCACTTCTGAGGAAAAATGCTCCAAAGAAGACAATGGCTATCTTGGGAGCATTGTGAGCTTTGCACACGGCATGGAAGATGAGGAACCTGGTTCACCCAAAGTAGAGGACCTGAAAGTTCTGAAGCCTCCTACTCCCAAGGTGGATCTGGGCCGTGGCAAGAGGCAAAGGAGAGTTGTCAACTACAATGATGCTATTGAGAACTCGGACAGTGATGATATGTATGCTCCAGAGGGTTCCTCGAGTAGCAGTTCTTCTGACGATGATTTTGACAACGACATCCATGAGGACGATGGTTTTGTTTCTGCACCTGTGGCTCCTGCATCTGAAGCTCTAAACATTATTCCTGCAATTGGACCTCCAGGAGCAATACATGCGATTGAAGCTCCAAACATTATTCCTGCAATTGGAGCTCCAGGAGCAATTCCTGCAATTGAAGCCCCAAATGCCTGTTTCAAGAGCAGCTCTTCATGATCTTCTGATGACAACGGCGATAAGCCAGACTGCAACTCTTGTACATAGCTTTGTTCTAGTACCTGATTACTGACGCAAACATCGGTCCATGAAGGTTCATTTTGCCTTTTGTTTATGCTCCTTGTCCTGAAGGTGGTAGTCAAGAGCCCTACGAAGCAGATTGTAACTCTTGTACCTAACCTTGGTGCAAACGCTGATTACCAATATTTTGCCTTTTGTTTATGCTCCTTTGGTCCTGGAGTTGGAAGTTAGGACTTTGGAGCCCTAGGAAGCAGATCATAGTCTTTTGTACAGGAGTGGTCAGATATGTAAATTATGCTGCTGCCTCTTGGTGAAACGAGATGACATATCATTGAATCTTATCTGATGGTACCATCTCACTCGTGACCCTTTGTGGGCTTCATAGTTTGACATTACTTTTCTTGAAGGGCGTAAGAAACCTAACTCGATTTTTCTGCAAAGAACTTAATTCATCTCTTCCTGCTAGCTTATAAAGATTTAATAACTAGACTTGAGCAGACGCCGACCCACTTTTCCCTTCGTGGACCTGGCGATATGCCGTTTCCTTCCTCCCTCTGACCGCCTCCTCTTCTGCCGCCGTCGCCAGCCCCTTACCCGTCCTCTCTAGCTACTTCGCCGGCGATGAGGGTGGGGGGTCCGGTTCCCCTTTCCTTTCTCCACCTATAGTTTTTACTACTTTTTTAGTTTGCCCACGTATGGCTAGTCTCCGCCGAGTCTGCCCTATCGCCGCCGTCGCCATCACCGCCGTGTTGGCGGTCTACCTCGTCGCCGGCGACCCCTATGACTCGGTGAGTTTGACAAATAAAGGTTCTTCCGCCGCTCCCCTGCAGATCTCGTCTCACCCGCTCCACCTTCCCCCCAATCCACCTTCGCCGAGATCTGCTCCTCTCCTCTCCATGGCCGCCGCCGCTTTCCACTCCCACCTTCGCCTCCGCCCTCCAAGCAGCTTGTCTTCGGTAATTTCTGTAATTCGGTCCTTTTCCAGGGGCCTTTATGTAAGACTGCTGCTTTATATTAATATATAAGTTGTTTTTCTGTCAAAAAAAAAAAAGATTTAATATCTCTTTTCTCTACATCTAGTATTTGCCTTTGCTCACCCAAGAATGCAATTCTAGATTCATTTTTGGCTAACTTGTCCGAAGTTGATCAAATATATGGATAACAATGTTAATTTTTATATAATCAAATAAACATAGTATAAAAATATGTTTCATAACGCGGCGAGGAACTGAACTGCGTTTTGGCGTCGCAAATGAACTGAACTGCGGCTCTGAAACAAACACACGCTCAGGTTGCGGCGCACGCCTGAACTGCGGCTCTGAAGCAAACACAAGCTCAGGTTGCTGTGCGCCCAAGCCACCCCTAGTATACGTACCCCAGACGCCGAGAACGGAGAACGAAGTCTAATCCGAGGCCCGCTCGCATGGCTAGCCGAGCGAGGCAACTCCACGCCATCTACATGACCAGTAGCTCCCATGAGCCTGACAAGTGGGCCCACCTAGTCAGGGAGTACGCCTCCCAATCCTTGCTCCGGGAAGCCGCCCTCGTCTACGCCAGGAACGTGCCCCGCCGGACGCACCACCAGCCGCTCCTCCCCGTCCTCCTCAAGGCCGCCGCTGCCTCTACCCCGGCCGAGTCCGGACTCGGCAAGTCCCTACATGCGGAGGCCCTCAAGTGCGCCTTCACCCGCGACCTGCTCGTCGGCACCACGATCGTGTCGATGTACTGCAAGTGCGGCGCGCTCGCCGACGCGCGCAGGGCGTTCGACGAGATGCCGGACCGGAACGTCATCAGTTACAACGCGCTCCTCGCCGGGTACGCCGCGGCGGGGGACATGGACGGTGCCCTGGCGCTGTTCGGTGGCATGCGCTCCTGGACGTACGTCACGTGGGCAACGCTGATCCGCGGGTTCGCGGAGAAGGGCGACATGGCGGGGGCTCGGAGGTGGTTCGAGGCAACGCCGCCGGGGATGCGGACCGTTGTCACTTGGACCGTGCTCGTGCACGGCTACGTGTCGACGGGGGACATGGAGGCGGCGAGGGAGGTGTTCGACAGGATGCCCGCGAGGAACGCCTTTGTCTGGTCGTCGATGGTCACGGGGTACTTCAAGGCTGGTGACGCCGAGGAGGCGCGGGCGGTGTTCGATAGGATCCCGACACGGAACCTGGTGAACTGGAACGCGCTGATCGCCGGGTACGCCCAAATCGGGTGCAGTGAGAAGGCGCTCGAGGCTTTTCATTCGATGCTTCAGGAGAGGGTAAAGCCGGACGAGTTCACCATGGCGAGCTTGCTGTCAGCATGCGCGCAGCTCGGGTCGCTAGAGCAGGGGAAGAAAGTTCATCACTTCATTAACCGGGAGCATATCCGGAAGAACCACTTTGTGGTGAATGGTTTGATCGACATGTATGCCAAGTGTGGTGACCTCTCCTACGCCCGATACATCTTTGATAGCACAAGATGGAAGAACACCGAATGCTGGAACACCATGATCTCTGCACTTGCAAGCCATGGTCGGAGCGATGAAGCAGTCCACCTGTTCTTCCAGATGGAGCGCTCTGGGCTGACGCCCAACTCGATCACTGTTCTTGCCGTGCTTGGAGCTTGCACGCACGGAGGGTTTGTTGATGAAGGATTACGAATCTTCAGCAAGCTCGATGCATATGGAGTTGAAGCGGGAGTGGAACATTACGGTTGCCTGGTCGATCTATTAGGCCGGGCTGGAAAACTGAAGGAAGCCTACGAGATTGTCAAGAACATGCACTTGGAACCTAACGAGGTGATCTGGGGATCGTTGCTTGGCGCTTGTAGAGTGCATGGTGATGCGGAAATGTCAAGATTGGTAACAGACGACATCCATCGATTGCATTCTGTTCACGCATCGTCCAATGATGCAGAGTACATCATGCTGTCAAATATCATGGCTGCTTCAGAGAAGTGGGAGCAGGCCGAGCAAATGAGGAGAAAAATGGCGCGACATGGGGTTGAGAAGACTCCTGGCTGTAGTTCCCTTGAGGTTGGAAGTCCTGGATGCCAAGTGTATGCAGGCAGTAGGCAGTAGTGCTTTGTGCCGACTACATTACTCTAAGTTCGTTCAATAATTTTGTTCCATATTTTTCATTGATCTGATTTTACTAGTAGCTCACCCAAAGAAGAAATGGTCTTGTGTGATGCATTTGATAGAAAAAAATTACACACGTCGACCATTGTAGTCCTGTTCTAGAACGTGTTTTTTTTTTTTTATTTTTCACCGGGGGGGATTTAAATCCCCACCTGAATTTTATTGCCTGTGGCCCAAACGGCCGGATACAGTTTATATCGGAAATGATTACATCACCCTATGGGTTTCAAAGGATTACAACCCGCTAGTACCTAGTTCTCCATTGCCGTTTCAAACAATTGACACCATCTATCTGCGATATGTTTCTTCTTTCTTTTGAGCCTTGCTCTCCATAACTGAGCTGTTTCTTTGCACTGCTGAAGTGCTAGCCGAACCGTTACTGCTTCATTTCTGAAAACAGCCGCATTTCTGGCCTTCCACAATATCCAGCAGCAGAGAGCTATGAATGCTGGCATTTCATCTCTCGGTACTCCTGGTAGGTTGGTGACAGTGTGGAGGTTGTTGACCTCCATCCCAATAAGCTGGGTCAAATTGAGCTTTTCCCAGAATGCTTTGCCGAGGATGCATCCACTGATAATATGTTCTGGTGTTTCTTCATTTGCACCGCATATCTCACATGTTGTGTCTGGTACAACGTGTTTCTTGTGCAGAACCATCCTGCATTGAATCCTTCTCCGAAGCAACAGCCACATGAACAATTGCACTCTCGGTGGTGCGCAGTTCTTCCAAATAAAGTTTGCTTTGTCATCTTTGTGGTGCCCTTGGGCCTTGATAAAGCAGTAAACAGAGGCGCTGTCAATACCCTTGGAATTGAAGAAAGCCGATTCCCTGGTATCTTGATCCTGACTTAGCTGGGTTTGCTGAATGATGTCCTCAACCTGCTCAAGCTCCAACTGTGCCCTCTGCGATAACCTGGCGACCAAGGTGTGCCGAAAGCCGGTTGTAAACATTTGCTGAACTGATTCGTCCTTGGCGGTGCAGTGACTGAAAATTGCCGGGAACCTGTCAGCGAGAGCTTCATCTTGATGCCAGACATCCATCCAAAAAGAGGTGGACACCCCATCGCCGATCTTCACAGTAGTGATCGCTTGATAGAGCGGCAGCAGGGAGCGCAGGGTATCCCAATGATGGCCATGAATATCTCCTTTGAGCGATGCAATTGAGGCTCGCTCCTTCACCCAAATCGCCCAAGCAGATGGCTTGTCAGAGTGAAGCCTGTGTACCAGTTTTAGCAGCAGGCAAATGTTTTGTGCTCCTAAGTCCTTGATCCCGAGGCCACCCAGCTCACGCGGGGCAGACACATTTATCCACGCAACCAGGCAGCTCGCCGCATTGGCGTGGCCATCCGTGCTTCCAGACCAGAAGAAACCCCTCCTCTTCCCGTCCATGATATGGATTGCGGACTGCGGAAGGTGCAGGGAGCTCATGGCATAGACAAGCTGGCAGTCGAGTACATAGTTCACAAGCACCGCGCGACCCATCGGGTTTAGGAGCTGAGCCTGCCATGAACCAAGGTATCGGTCTGTCTTCTGAATGTATGGGCTGAACGCTGAGAGAGGAAGCTTGTGCACCGAGAGGGGCAGACCCAGGTACGGCTGTGGGAAGGAGTCTTTCCTGCAGCCCAGAATCTGAACACAATCGTCAACAAGTCGGTGATCCATGTGTATTGGCACAAGAGTACTCTTCTCGAAATTGATCTGCAGCCCTGAGAACCCAGCAAACTGCTCTAACACCGCCTTGAGGTTGATAGCATCCTGTCTGGTGCCACGCATGACGATCAGTGTGTCGTCAGCGTATTGTAGTGCAGCGCACGGCATGTCTGTTTCCGTCGGGTGTCTGATCCCAATGTTCTGTCTGATCATTCCTTGAAGTGTCTCGGCTACAAGCAGGAAGAGGTATGGAGAGATTGGGTCGCCCTGCCGTAGTCCTCTCTTGCAGGAGATCCAAGGTCCTGGGCATCCATTCACCAGAACCGCTGATTTGGATGTCTTGAGTAGGTCGTGCATCCACCCAATCCAAAGCTCGCTGAACCCTCTCGCTCGCAAGACTGCAAATAGACCCTCCCAACAGACCGTGTCGAAAGCCTTTGCGAAGTCAAGCTTTAACACAATGGCCGGCATCCTTCTCTTATGGCAGACCTGAACTAATTCAGCAGCATAGACGAAGGTGTCAGAGATGGATCGGCCTCTGATGAAACCTGTCTGTGAAATGTCAATGAGATTGGGGATTTCCTGCTGCAGTCTTGTGGTAAGAATCTTGGAGAGAATCTTTATGGAGCAGTTCTGCAGGCAGATGGGTCTAAAAGCATTGACATCAACTGCCCCTTGTTTCTTCGGAATTAGGACCATATGTGATCTATTCAGGGGCTCAAGATCCGCCTCTGCAGTGTGGACTGCTGATAGGAAATCCATCACCTGATCTTTCACCGCCCCCCAGGCTGCCTTGTAGAAGACTGGACCGAACCCATCTGGTCCCGGTGCGCTGCATGAGTTCATCGCCTTGATTGCTGTCACTGCCTCCGTTGTAGTGAACTGATCACAGAGGCGCTCGCTCGGCCGGTAAGCATCCGCATACAGTCTGTCAAGGTCGATCGCCGCCGAAGATCCCGTGACCCCAACGATGGATTTGAAGAACTCGGTGAGAGCCTGCGTTTTCCCGGAGTGACTGACAATCTCGTCGCTGCCCACTCGAACCATCCTGATGAAATTCGATCTTGCTCTCTGCGTGGCCGTTGCGTGGTGGAACGCCGTGTTTGCATCGGCTTCTCTTATCGCCTTGTGCTTGCTTCGCTGTTTCCAGTAGGCGGCCTTTTCTTTTACCGCCACCTCGAGCTCAAGCTTTGCTATGGAGCGAACCTGAAACTCCTCCACAGACAGATTTCTTGTTTCCTCGAAAAAATCAAAGAGCTGAATAATGAAGCGACAGTTATGTATAGTGTGGTGTGGTGCCCTGTTACACCGATTCCAAACCTTAGCTGCCGACCGCGTCGTCTTGATGCAAGCGGCCAATCTCTGCACCGCGTCGTGCCTGTGAGGCGCCTGCTGCCAAGCCGGTAGAATGGTCGGGAGGAAGTTTGGGTTTAGAAGCCAGAACTTTTCGAAGCGAAAGTGGTTATGCTTTGGAAGGTCGGTGGCCACCGAAAGGAGGAGGGGGGTGTGGTCGGAGGTGGGCCGAGGAAGCGAGGAAAGGAAGCAGAAGGGGAATAACCGGTTGAACGCGTTGTCAGCAAAGGCACGGTCGAGCCTCGCGAGGACTGGGTTTGGCTGGTTGTTGCTCCAGGTGTAAAGACGGTCAGACAGGTCAAATTCAGAGATTTGCATGGATAGGATGGAGTCGTTGAACGCAGCTGCCAGGGTTGGGTTGTAGAGGCCATTGCTTTTGTCCTCCGGGCCTCGTACTAAGTTGAAGTCACCAAGAAGGAGCCAGGGTGAGTGAGTGTGCTGGGTTAAGTCTGAAAGGGAGTGAAGGAACGGGATGGAGCCAGCGTGATCCGAAGGACCATAGACATTTGAGATCGTGAAGTCAAGGTCTGAAACGTTGCAGCTTAGGGCGGTTGTTAGGCAGTGAGTGCTCTGAATGCAGCTGTCTAGCGAGAAGATAGCTGGGTTCCAAGCGGTTAGGATCCCACCACGCGAGCCATCGGCCGGGACAAAGACGAAGGAAGAGGAGAAGGGGTGTGGTAGGAAGCTCCTCGCTTTGAACAGGCCAATATCAGAAAGTTTCGTTTCCTGTAGACAAACGATCGACGCATTTGCATCGCATAACGCGTTTCGTACGACCTTACACTTGTCCGAGTCGCCTAGACCACGCACGTTCCAACATACGAAATAAAAGGAGCGCTTGTTCATATTCATGGTAAACATGCTAAACACCAAGCAGCTCTGGACGCCGGGGCAACCCGAGCGCCAGCCAGTTCAGTACAACACAACCGCGGTACAACGCAACCAACGAGACAGCTAAGCGAAATTAAAATGACAACGATACAGACACCTCCTAATGTGTGGATCCCGCGGCCGCCGGGTAGAAGGTGTGAGCCGCAGACGTTTGGCGACGGTGAACCTCTCATGGAGCCGGCGGCGGCACCACGACGTCACTGGCGTTCTTGCAGCCCAGACCAGCCGCGCTGACGAGCTTACGCAGATCGCGCGTCTTGACGGGCAGGTTGTTGCATGACAGGATGTTGGAGTTCCTGACGTGCTTCTTCAGCGTCGTGGTGCAGCCCGAGAGGGTGTTGAGCAGCGCCTTGCGCTGCATGGCCTGGGTCGTCATGTCAACGAACTCGGCCGGTGCCTTGGCGGCCAGCCGCGAACTAGCGCGCGTGGCCACCTCCCAGCTGGCGCCGTTGCGCCCACCACGGAGCCGCGGAGCGTGCGCACCCCGCGACGGGCGTAGGTGATCAAGGGCTTCGGCGCCGGCGGGCAGCAGTCGCCGGGCGCTTCGGCCACAATGACCGTGTCGGCACCGGCAGTCTCCACGGTAGCGTCGGTCGAGCCGGGCGCAGAGGGTGACGGGGTGCAGTGCTGGCAGGTGGAGCCCCCGTGGAGGGCGCCGGGGTGACCATGAGGTGCGCCCGGGGACACAGCGAGGCCCAGCGTCTCGCGCCGCGGACAGCGCACGGGCGTCGGCCGACGACGAGCAAAAGCGGTTGCCAACCGGGGCGGCCCGGTGGGTCGTAGCCGTTGTTGAGCGGTGCGGCTGGGGGACGGACCTGCCGCTCCAGCGCGAAAAGGGCCGTTGGGCCCCAAGGAAGGTCCGCCCCGTGAGGCGGCGGCGGGCCAAAAACGGCGCCAAGGTGCCGTCCGCATCGAAGCTGGTAGTCACGCGGCCGGCGCGGATCGGGAGGACCTTGGCCACGGCCCCCGTGCGGCCGGAACCCTTCTTGGCCGAGATGCGTATCTCGCGCGGGATCAGTAGGCGATCATTGACCTCGAGGAGCAGGCGCAGGTGCTCGTAGGTGTTCGTCGTGAGGCAAGCCGGATCGATCTCCGCCACCTCCGCGAAGCTGGTGAAGCACTCCCGTATCTTCTCCGGGTACCAGTGCTCATTGGGGAAGTCGGCCACGGCAACGAAGGCGACCCAGGTCGGGTTGAAGTTGAACCTGTTGTTGGTCTCCTCCGGCCTCTCGAGCGAGATGACGTGGTCCTCCCACTGGAGAGGGCTCCGGGCACGCAGGGACTCGCGCTCCGCCAGCGAGTCGCAGCGCAGCAGCATGGCGCCACGCGACGACGGCAGGAAGTCCACCGGCATGAGCGGTTCCACGGACCACAGAGCGGCACGCAGGAACTCGCTGACCTCCACAGCATGGACCGGCGGGTCGATGTAGGCGAAGAGGAGCCCTTCCGTGAGCTCCGGCCTGCCGGGAGACCCAAGCGTCGACGAAGCGTGGGCGGCGCTGCATCCAGTCGAGGCTATCGCTGGAGTCGGAGCCATTGAAGTGGTCGCTCTCGTACTCGCCCGAGCTCTCGTCAGTCCCGAGGCCGTCCCAATCAGAGACGTGCCCCTCGGGGAGACGTGGGGAAGCCGGGACGGACAGCGGCGCTGGAGGCAGACCACTGCGAGGTAGGACGCGCAGCGGCTCCAGCGGGGGCGAGCGACGACGAGCCTCACCGGAGGAGTCCGAGGAGGCGTAGACGACTAGAACGTGTTAGCTGCAACCATTGAACTTCGGGACTTCCAGGTGTTTGTTTCAGAAAGTGAACCCATGGCAGTAAATGTAGATGAAATCAAGAAACATATATTTCTTGTCAAGATTGTAGAACATATACATTTCTACAGAATTTTGTACTAATGCCAGAAAAAAAAAAACAATGTTACTGCATTTCATCAAACACATTTGTGACAGAGACACTGGCAGATAGCGACATGACTTGACCATATCACAGTCAGCAACAAGTGAAGTGCCTAAACAACCGCTTCCCTATCAAAGATCCAGCTGAACTTGACCATCCTAGGCTCGTCCTTCTTGGTCCTGTCCTCGGCGCGCTCCGCGGCCCGGCGCATCCTCGGCGCGAGCCCGCAGACGAAGTCCCTGGCCCTGCGGCCCTCGCCGGAGAGCCCGGTCTCCAGCGTCTCCAGCTCCCACCGCTTGACAAGGAACTCGACGATGTCCGCGTAATCCCGGGCGGTGTACACGCCGAGGCGCTGGGCGACGGCGGCGAAGTGCTCGAACAGGTTCATGTCGCGGCCGTCGTGCATGAGGTGCGCGGGCATGGTGATCCGCTTGCGCATCATGTCCGCGATGGCGAGCACGGCGCCCTCCGGGTCCAGCCGCAGCAGCTGCTCCACGATACGCCCGTACGCCGTCTCGTGCCGCTTCTCGTCCGCAGCGATGGTGCCGCAGGTGCGCGCCAGGACGTCGTCCCCGTGCGCCCTGGCGAGCCGCGCGGTGTTGCCGTGCGAGACGGCCGTCGCGCGCTCCTGGAAACTCGTGTACACGAAGCCCAGGTACGGGTTGTTCTCCGTTCCAGGATCCTGTATGTATGCAATTCAGAAAGAAAAAAAAGCAGCCAGCCGCGGGAAATCAACATCAGAGAATGCACAATGCAGTGGAGTGGAGAAACAAGAGTCCAAGACGACGGTGACGCGTACCATGCCGGAGCCGATGAGGTACTGGACGGTCTTCTCGACCATGCGCATGTCGACGCGTCCAGAGAGGTACATGTACTTGCCGAGGATGTCGCCGTGGCGGTTCTCCTCGGCGGTCCATGCGCGCGTCCAGACCGCCCAGGGACAGGCGCTGGCGCCGGTCTCGTCACGGACGCCGTCGAGCGTGTTGATCATGGTCTGGTACGTGGGCAGCGCCTCCTCCGTGATCATGTCGCCGACGAGCACGACGAAGTACTCGTCGGGGAGCCCCGCAGCGCGAGCCCGCAGCTCCTGAACCTCGTACTCGAACATCTCGGACGAGGAGTCGGGAAGGAAGTCCGTCGGCTGCCAGCACTCCTCCACGGGCTTGAGCAGTGGCAGCAGCGACCGCGCCGCCCAGCCCTCCAGCGACCGGAACACCTCCGCCTTCTCCGGCGGCATCGAGTGCATCACGCGGGCGCGCGTGGCGGGCGCCGCGACCGCCGCGGACACGCGGCATTGCCGGCGGCGCGAGGCGGTTGGCGCCACCACCGCCACCGGGCCGCGGGCGCGGACGCTGATGCCGTGGGCCTGCATCATCGTGTCCGTTGGGTTGGCTGCGCTGCGTACGACCGGACAGGCGGAGACTGGAGGAGGCAGCGGCGACTTTGGAGTGGAGTGTAGCGAGCGAGTTTGTTGGACGGCGAGTGAACGCCGGCGGGTGTATATAATCCGGGAGACGGGACGCGACAGGCTGGATCGTGGCGTGGGCTTGGGCGCTTGGCTTGGGTGGTGGGCGGAAAACCGGTGGGTGCAGTGGTTTTGCCGGGGGTTTCTGCGGGAAGTCTGGGGATACGAATTCTGTGGGTGTCTGATCTCAGGCTGTGTTGGGTTCGTGGAGTTGCCAGTTGCCTGCGTGCTGCTTGGCCGATGACCGGTGAGGGTGAGCGGCGAGGAGGGGACAGTTGGGCGGCGATCAATGAACTCGGCCATTCAGTCGTGAGTCGTCCTGGACATCTCCAGTCAGTCAGATTGGTAAAACTGGAGCAGATTCGGAGCAGAATTTTTTACTGTGATTGTCTGAGCCACAGAGCAAAAAATTGACTGTGATTTTGTCTGTGCCACAGCAAAAAATTGACTGTGATTGTTGATTTGATGACGTACAGAATATTGCCGCCGCTAGTGCCTTGCCATTGACCCAAGGCATGAAACTTTTTGACCAGGGTAGATTAGCGAAGGCGGATTTATTTTAAGGTAAAACACCATGCCCCGCCCCTGGATTTTACAACTGGAGTCTTTGCCCATTGAGCGGCACGTGCAGTGGCGGCGTGCCAAAAGTGCCAAGTGGCACACGCGCTGCAAAACAATGTCTGGAACCCACATCCAACCCACCACGGAACCAGTAGTCCAGTGGCCTGTTCTGTTCCGCTGCAGCCAGCGCCCAGCGCTTCGCGGGAAAAATGTTGTTTCAAACCTAAATCAAGAGGCTTTCGTGGGGGTTTGCACATGCAACCCCGTGATCGCGTATCGCACGAACTGTCGTGCCTTGAGCTGCTAAGCATGGGCAAACCTTGCTCACTTTTTTTTTTGTGCGAAGACAAACCTTGCTGATACAATCAGATTGGTTAGGAAAACATCTTTGGCCTTCGGTCTGTGACACCGGATATGAATGTCACAGACTCGTCAAGGCAGATTCTTTGAGGCTGCTACCTAGTTCTTGATTTGGTGAAGCAGTTGTTAGGATTTAGCTCACTAAATATCCCCACACACACACCCACACCCCCCACACACCCACACCCCACACCCCAAGCAGTTTCAATTATACTTTGGTGATTAGACGGAGTGCTAAGTGGAATAGGAAGAACTTGAAAAATAAAACCGTGTTTCCAAAAGGGCTCTTCAGAAAATGAAGTTTCTAAATCTAGTTGTCCCATTGTTACGTGAGGCTCCCTTTGTTACACGGTAACCATTTTGCCCCTAGTTGGCAACAACTGTTTGGTTGGTCGTTTTCGTGGCTAAATAGCCGATTGCAAGTTCAAGCGAATCTAACCGTCTAGTAAGATGAACCACATTTTGACAAGAATAAAATTAAAAATAGATTTTGAAACTAAAGCTCAATATCTCTTTCCAAAGGCACGTTGAATACAAATTGATTGATTCTAACATTTTATATCGCTCATGGGCACTTTGTCATATCAGTTGTTCTCTGTAGATGCTAGTGTCTAGCGGAAGTAGTATCTTGTAGCCTCGCAAATCTTTTGTTAAGGCACCATTTGAACCAACTATGGCTAGTTACTATTTTGGGCTAATAGTCTAAAATTGATGTTGACCAATTAGTTGGTTAACAATTAGTTGTAGGTTTGGCTAACAAATTAGCCCATCGTTTAGTCCCTGTTTGGACAAACTATGGCTAAAAAAAACTTTAACTAGGTAGCAAGTATCGCTGTGGAAGTGTTTGAACAATTCAATTTAGTAAACTCTTCAGGCTCCATGCATGCCAACTTTGTCACAAGTCAAACTATTTTAAATTTGACCAAATTTATCTATAAAAATATCAGCGTTTATGAAAATAATCATATAGCTCCACGGTGAATCTCATAACTTATTTGGTAACATACATATTGATATTTTTATAAACTTATATTAATTTTAAGATATTTTTGACTTGGAACTAAACTAAAATGTGAAGTTTTTCATGGAGGGGCTGGAGGAGATAGTACACAACCTTTGATAATACTTGAGTGGAGTTGGAAAGTAACCTTTTTAATTATAAAGTAGGAGTACAAAACAAACCTAGGCCAAGGCCCGTAGTGGTTGAGTCGAGTGTGGCAAGAAAAATCGAGTGTTCATTGTCGCGATTGGTACATTTTAGATTTATTTCGACCGCCATCGTGAGATAAGGAAAAAAACAACACAGAGGCATAGGAACAACATCCTTACAATGAAGTATAGATACATGTAGATGCCGCACCACTGCCACGCGAGCGAACACCTAATGCCTGCATCCTACCACTGTGGTTCCCTTCACTTTCCTAATTTTGTCTCATGTCATACCAATCTTCACTCTCACGCTTGTGGCTTTGACAACTTTGTCAAACGGCACCGATCTCCTCTGTAGGTTGCTCTCGTCGCTTTTTGGCATCCGAACCTAGCTGGCCTTACAAGACCACCGACCACTTTGTAGTGTTCAGGAAGGCCTTAGTGGTCCCAAACATGAACTAAGTTTGATTTATGGAAAGGCAATGGGCAAAGCCATCCAAAAATCCATGCTTTGCTAAATCCCTCCACGAGCCGATAGGCTCGAATGCAAAAGTGCTATATCACGTGTGACCCACAATCTATTAACGTTGCATGTCAATAAAACCAAGCTATTTTTTAAATGTAACCGGAGTGAAGGATCCCTACCTGATTAGTAATGATATATGGTGGTAAAACCAAATCGACAACTTTATGAAATGAGGCAAACCCTTTCATCAGTTAATTTTGAAAAAAAAAAACTAGACTAAGGTTGTTCTACTTATAGCTGATTTAATAGGATTCTATTCTGTGAAAGATAATAAGCTGAACAAGGTGAAACAAGAATAGTTTTTAAGTAGTATATTTGGTTCAATGTCACAACTATGACGTGCTACACCTTTTTCCACGCATCAAAAACTTACTTTCGTCCTAAACTTTGTTTTAAAAAATATGGCTTCGATTTTACTCGCCACACTTTCTATAACAGACAATACAATGTTTAGTGAAGATAGCGTGCCAAGCTGTGCAAAAACCAAAGAAACCCCGGTCGTCGGCTGAAATCCAACACAAGCCGAACTTGTTAGGCTCGGCCGCTAGGGCATCTACACGCACCGAAGGTCGCAGTATCAGAAGGCAGAAGCGCCGTATGAACGCCAGGCCTTCATTGTGCAAATAGGACGCGACGACGTAGCCTGGCGAGTGAGGTTGACGTCGATGGGTGCACGGATCACCTGAAACCTCCACCGTGGCTGCTATTCCTCGCCGGAATTCGGCAACACAGCGACCGGGCACATATGACATATGTGTGGTCACTGTGGTGGCCGGCCGTCGCTCCGGCGAAGTCATTTCGCCGTGCCCGCCCCGCGCACGGCGCACCAGTGCACCACTCGACCTCGCGAGAAGTCAAAGGCAACAGGGCCGAGGGCGTCACACGGCTCATCTCGCGCTCTGCCACCGCCATGCGGACCCCACGGACACCCGTTCCATGGCAGTGACCATCGACTATCCGCACTCATAATCCCTCTATTTACTCCCTCTATACATCCCGATCATCAAGATTCTATTCTTTACAGCACCTTCTTCTGCACTCATCATTCCTTTATATCTCTACTCTATAACAATTATCATCCGTAGGGCCCACTTTTAATTTTATCTAAATATATCCATGTGAGATCTTATTTTGAAGGATTTATTAAAACGAATTTAATGGTGCAATCGAAATTTCATTTGGGTTTTTAGTTTGTGAGATATAACATTTTTAGTTACATAAAACAGTGGGGCCCGCTGCAGATTCTCTCACCTCTCCCTCTTTTCTCTCACGCGCGCTCGCGGTGGGCCACGCAGTCTCGTGCGATCGTACAAACGGGACAGGCAAAAGCTAGCGCCATTCTTCCAGGAGACTGCGACATAGCGGCAGCTGTACCGGAGACCGCTGCAGCGATTTTAACCCGGTAAAACCAACGTGGACACGTACCGGGTGAATTTTCAGTACCCAGTGCAGACAGTCTCATGTTTGACGTTTGCGCTTGCGCCATCCTTTATTTATTTATTACTGGCAAACATTTTTTTATTAGAACACAGAGTTCATTAACCGTTGTTCTCAACTGAATCAAATATCAGATTATTTCATACAGACCATAAATTTTCCTGAAGAGAACAAATTGATGTTCCACAAATTCTCATACAGAGTGATGAATCAAGGCTGTAAGGCCCAAACAGTAGGCATCAAGCTACAGATATTCAACCATATACTTTTTCCCACATTCTCCTATCTTCTTATGGCAGTTTAGCTACACCACAATTAACTAAATTTTGATAACACCACGCTACCAGGGACGTTAAAAACCAATGTTCAAACCAGTTACTGATTTATAAATGTTGTAGTTTAGCCACATCATCATTACAATGCAAAACTTAAGTATAAGGTGACAAAACACAGTTGAAAAGAAATGCAGGGAATGTACAAAAATTCAGAGGCAAGGCATAAGCTTTTGCAAATAATTGATCAAACAGATCATGAAGCGATGGTTAAAATGCTATCTAGAGACTAAATATAACAAAAGATACAAGATTGTTTCCAGGTGGCATAAGATGGACATAGTCCCATACACAACAGATTAAGAATAACAGAAATAATCTGACCTGCAGCATTTAAGCAGTTTGGGGTACATATCAAACTGTATCGAACAAAATTAATTTTGCCCACTAATTGAGTTTACAAAAGGAGCAGTACTTGCTGCTAATTCTTGCAAGTTTTTGCACCCAGTAGTTCTGTACAGCGTAAGCTAGGTCAGCAGAATGAATAGACACTGAATTAACTTTTGAAGTGGTTGCGAGAGCTTATTGATATATTCTTTCAAAATATGTTGCTAATAGAAACTTGATGATGGATTCAAGGCCGCGCTAACACCATATCCTAATTTATCTCGCTGATCAAGATAACAAAATGGGGGCATTTACTAAAGTTTTAACAATGATATCTAAGTGCACATTATAGAACTCATGTGCACCACAAATCAACGAGTGTGTTTGCAGTGAAACCATTACCAACTAAAGGAGATTCTTTGTTTCTCCAGCCTTAGTTTCTTCTCCCAGGTGCTCAATGCTTTCTAACAACCTTGGCTTCTTGCATTCTCGTTCACCTTCATTTGGGCCTTGCATTCCATCAACAGCAGGTTCCTTCTCATCACCCATCAGCTGAATGTAGGTATGCAATTATATGAATAAGTGACAAAAAACGCAGATAAAACTAAATTCAACCTAGTGAATTCAGCTAAAAATAATCTGGTACTCTGGCATATAGATTGAAACAAAAAAATTTGTTATACCTCTTCGTCCTCATCATCGTCCTCCTCCCCCCTCCTCCTCCTCCTCACCTTCCCTCGTCGCCCTCATCGAGGAGAGCACCATGAGCATTAGGCTCCTTGAATGATTTCAAAGTCTGTATAGAAACAGCAGAGGCATCTCAATTGGCAAAGTAAGAGAGCACAAAAGGGGGAAACGAGAATTGAAGTAGGTGGGGCCGACATAACCAACAGGCCCGCGCCGCCTCCCTCGCGGGCGGCTCGGGTCTCCAACCCTAGCCACCGCGCCGCCACCACTCCCCACCCTCCCCTTGCGCGCCGCCCCGGAGCTGGCTGCCGGGCAAGGCCGGCGGCGGCCGGGATGGCGGCGGCGTGGTTCGTCCCTCCCTCGGCGGCGCGACGCATCGGCAAGCCCGGCGGCCTCCTTCCGCGCGCGGCTGCGCGAGCTTCGCGAGGAAGGTCACGGTGGCTGTGGTCGGCGCCGGCCGGTTCGCGACGGCGCAAGGGGACGGCGGCGGGTTCCTCTCCCTCTCCTCCGTTCTTCCTCTTCCACAGTCCCCGACGACGGCCTGGCGTGGACGGCTCGCCGGTGACCGGATGGCCAGTTCCGGTGGCCGTCGGATCGGATCGGTGGCCGGCGGCCGATCCTTCGCCGACCCGCCGCGCGGCGGCGGCAGCGGGGTCGGCGGCGGCGGTGAGCTCGCGGCGGGCGCGGTGGTGGTAGGGCCTCTCTCCATCCCGGCCGCCGCATCGCGCGGCCAGCTTGGGTCCGTCATGACGGAAGCGGCGGCGGCGTCAAGGGTCGCCGGGTCGAGCTTTGCTTCCCGGACCGGCGGCCCTAGGACATGGGGCTGCACCAGCGCATCCTCGTCTTCTCCTTGGCCTAGATGGCTGCTGCGCGATCGATGCTCGCCGTGGCCGTGGCCAAGACGAAGACATCGGCGTTGGTGTGCGACAGGTGGACACGTGAGAGGGCGGGCGAATGTTGGTTTTCCGCTTGCCGTCTTGCCAGTGGGGCAGCCGACGCAGCCTTGCGGCCGCGGTGAGCGGCGGCCGGCGCACACGCCCCTTTGGCGAGGTTCCCGCAGACGGCCGACAACGACGACGGTGGCGACAAGCGAGTTCCGAATCTGGGCTGATGTCTGAGCTGGGGTATCTTCGGCGAAAGCCTAGCGACGGAGGATTTGTGCGGGAGGCAATGGTCGGAAGTCGGAGCTGCGCTATGCGTTTGGCTTGTGCTTGGCAACGATGACCTCCTTGACCTTTTGGAGCCCGGACTCTTATCTCTCTAGGGTCGCCGTTTTTCCGTTGTATCGGGCGTGAGGCGTTTACCCTGTAGTGGTCTGCTACATGTGGGTGGTGTGTTGTAAACTCTATTCTTCTTAATATAACCAAAGCCGGGAAACCGGATCTTTCAAAAAAAAAAAAAAAAGAATTGAAGTAGGCTACGACTGCAGTTGCACTAACACCCCCCATGCTTTTAGCCGATTAAAATTAAGCAGATCTACATTCAAATAAAGCTCGAAATCCCAAGGAGAACGAGGTAGACAAGTAAAAGGGAAATTGAGTGCACCTTCATTAGGGCTTCTGTCTTTTCCAATAATGAAAGACCAGGATCCAACACGACCTTCTCTATAGCGAACATGTCGTAGTCGTACTTACACATCGCAGCAGAATGGGAGATCGGCAGATTGGAAACGCGAAGGACGAAATCCATGTCATCGTCGTAGCTTTTACTTGGTGCGCTGGCTGCCATCGGTGGAGGTGGGTGGATATGCAGCGTCGGCGTCGATAAGGGAGAAGGGGAGAGGGAAAATATGCCGTGCAAACCACAACTATCGTGAAAACCACGATGAAAACTTCGTCTAAATTTATAAAAAAAAACACACATGTAGACAATATGATGATACACAACCTTGTAAAATATTTTGTGCAAATTCGACTTCGTTTGTGAGATATAAAAATAACAAATTTCAACCCAAAAAGTTGTCTACACAATTTGCTAGAAATTTGTTGTTTTTATATCTCACAAATGAAGTTGAGTTTGGACAAGATATTTTACATGGTTGGTTTCATCATGTCATCTTGTGTGATTTTTTTGTGAATTTAGACGACTTTTTTACCGTAGTTTACACGGGGTTTTCATGATAGTTGTAGTTTGCAATTTGCATATTTTGCCGAGGGGGGAGACGAGGGGTTGCAACTTATATATCTTGGCGTTCGATGCGTTTGGGCCAAATGCTTTTACTTCCTTCAGCCCACGTAAGCCCACTTCGACAGGTCCATTTACTTTTCTGTAGGCTATATACCCAAGGGAGGAATTCTTTAATATTTTTTCACAATTTTCTGAAAAATAGATGACCGAACTAGAAATTTTCAAAACTAGACGACCTTTGTTGTTTGAAATGACGGTTGGTCAAAGAAACCGCCGTGGCACCACGACGGTTGGCTCACCCACCCACGGTAGGTGGGGTGTGCCTTCAGACCACCGTTTCCAACGGTTGTTGAGACCTACCGGGTGGACCCGCTATGTTCAATCGTCGTTGGAAACGGTGCTCGTCTCAACCGGTGGTTGTGGGGGCATGCTTATAAAATGGCGGTTGCCACCCCCAACCCTCCGCCACGCGGCCGCCACCCTCCTCACCCCCTCTCTTCGTTGTGTAGAAGCTTAAGCAAAAGTGCGATTCTTTTCAGATCGAGGTATTATTCTATTAGTTTAGTAATTTAAGAAATTAGTTTAGAAATAATAGAAAGTAGTTTAGAAATAATAGAAAGTAGTTTAGAAATAGTTTATAAATTCTATAAATTATTTAGAAATACTAGAAAATAGCATATAAGTTTTAGAAATACTTTAGAAATACAAGAAAGTAGTTTATAAATTTTAAAAAATATTTTAGAAATACTACAAAATAGTTTAGAAATACTAAAAATAGTTTATAAATTCTAGAAATATTTTAGAAATACAAGAAAATGGTTTATAAATTCTAGAAAATAGTTTAGAAATATAAAAAAATAGTTTAGAAATTCTAGAAATACTAGAAAATAGTGATAGTGGACCTTGCTCCCTGTTGCTCTTGGTGATAGGTGAGAGAGAGGAGTGGATTGAAAGAGATCCCATAGCCTAGCGGCTACCTCAACAATGTGGACGAGGTCGCCCTTTGTGGCGATTTGAACCACGGGATAAATCTTATGCCTCTTGTGCATTACTTCATATACATCTTCCGACTATCACGAACGCCGCAGATTCGGGTGGCGGCGCTTGTGCTCCGCTCACAACGAGAGCAAAGACGCCCATTGGATAGCTTCGCGGGGTGTGTACTGTAAGAATAAAAATATCGTACTAACTCCTGATCCAAGTTTGATAGTATATGTGTTTTGCTAAGGGACTAGCAAAAGGTAAGCTTGGGGGAGCTTGTTGACGGTAGTTATTGTCAACTTTTTTAGCATTAAATAATAGATCATATGAGAACAAGAACACTAGAAGATAGGGTTTATACTAATGATTTCCATGAGTTTTGGTGCACACTTGATTTTGTAGGTAAACTCCAAAAATAGTAGAACGGAGATGAAAAAGAGCTAACATAGAGATATTGAAGAAAAGGACCAAATCTAGGGCGTTAATATAAATTCCAAGGGTCTAAAAGACAAAAAGAAGACAGCTCGCGAAGGCCGGGACCCAGACTCCACCAGGTGGGGCCGAGCGGCACCCCCATATGGGTCCACGTGTCTAGCTTCTGGAAGCTTCCTCCACCAACCTATGGGAACCCTAGAATCTACATCACCCGGATCCATTTAAGTCGGTTTGATCCAACGGCTCACATCCATCCCTCGGGGCTATAAATAAAGGGACATGGCCCTCTCGAAAACCCTAGAATTCATTATTCATTATTCTCTTTTAGACCAGAGGTGTCCCTTGTATGGATCTACCTCTTAGTTAGCTATCAATAAAAGATTAGTTCTCATTAGATCTAATCTAGAAAATAGAGAGAGAGAGAGGAGAGGTGAGAGATCAGCAGGAGCTTCTAGATTTGTCGGATTCTCCTCAAGCTTTGTACTTCTACGGATCTACTTCTTCATTGAATTTAGGTTCTTTATTTCATATTCTAAGTTCTCTAATTACTTTATTTTAGTATTTACTTTTAGTGTATTTATTAAATTCTTGATTGCATCAAGTGCTCTACTCTTTGCAACGCTAGAGTACTAATCTTTAGATTAGGTGTGGTGCTTAGTCTAGTGGTTACCTGGAATTACACCAATCCCACAGATAGTTTGTGATAGCCCTGGTGGTGACAGCCACGATGGCCGACGTATTCCACCACGTTCGGGTTGGTGTTTGTAGGACTTTAGTTAGAGCATCCTAGCCCCTTTCTCACCCCTTTTTGTGACTAGTGTTCTAACGTCCCAAAATAAGTAAACCTTAAAGTATCTTTAATTCTTAGATCAATTAGAGACTTAGAAACTTATTCTCTGTCTCCACAAAAACACGTAGTTATCCTTAAACGACCTTGACTCTTAATTACTACACTTCACGTTTCCCGTGAAAATTGATACCTTGAAATACTCTTATGTGAAGGCTACATCGGTATCTGTGCGCTTGCGGATTTTCTGTGTGCGTTAACAAACACCAACACCCAACCTAATAGACACTACACTACACAAGAGTACACAGGTTGCCCCGAGATCCTCCCATCCTCGTAGAGGGAACCAAAGCAGCTAACTGAGTCAACTAGAATTCTATCATTTTATTAAAGCTTAGCTGGTTCTTAAGAAAAGAATAAGACCATCTATTTTAATGTTTAGGCTCTCTAAAGTTTTATCATAGGCATCTATCTTTTTATTAACACTATCATTGATCTTGGCTTGCTCGTAAACAAGATCTCTCAAGGAAGGTTGATTAGGGTTGAAAGAATTACCTTGGATACCTCCTTGATAATAAGGATGTTGTTGGTTCCATGCATGTTGGTTGGCCGGGCTCCTTGTGGACGATAACCGTTGTTGTTGTCGTTCATGTACATCACATCCCGAGTTTGAGCAGAGAATTCCCTCGAGTACCAGTGTTACTGTTGACGGTCACTAACGATGTATTTTTACCGTCAACATTCTACCAATAAGGGGTGAAACTATACCTTACTTGCACAGATATACATTTACTCTTGACATATTTCCACTTGTCTTGGAGATTTAAGTGCATTGCAGGAATTATAACAAAAACAAGTGGAAAAGCACCAAAAGGCACCATTCAGAAAAGCGCATTCTTGCACAACCTTTATCCCAATGAAAGAAGTCCAAAACACAATGCACGACTAGACCGAGCACCAATGGGGAACCATTTCTCCCAGCACCGGAGGCTCACACACGGGCTGGGCCCGGCCAAGCGACGACCGGCACACGTGCGCGGGAGGAGCACGACCGCGCCGGGGGTGGTCTTTGGCTAGGCCCAACCTACACAAGGAGGTCACATCAACTACAAGAGGACGGTATAGTGTGTGGCCAATGGAAAAACACCCAACACAAGCCCAAGAAGTGATGGCCCAAATCTAACATATAATCATAATGGGTCACACGACATGGGTCTAATGTTTTGGGCATAACTCCCTCATATGGATTCCGAATCAGGCAAACCACCCATCGAAACGGAAGCTAATGATGAGCCCGACGCACATTTCCTACTTTCAATTTGGCCCGATTCTTGGCATGGCCACGCCAGCCCCAGCGTCGTTCGGGCCCATCTTTTGTGTGGCGGTGCAATTACTCTAGAGAAGAGGCCGTGCGGTGGTCGGTTGCAGATTCAGTGTACCTAGATGCTTGTAGGGAGGTCGGTTTGGTGCACATTTGCACATTACACCCTCTCACCCTCCTATAAGTAGAGCCTCTCCTCTCCCTCATGAGACACACCTCACAAGAGAGCCTCTCTCCCTCTCTCTTCTTCTTCTTTCTTCTTCTTTCTTCTTCCTTCTTAGTAGAAATGTGGAGCTAGGCAAAAGACAACAAGGAGGGCTTGGCTCCTTGAAAGATTGACTCCCAATATGAAATTATCTATGGTATTTTTGCAATGCCCTTATCTTGTCATGGTTGTGCTACAAGTTTGACCCAAAAAAGCTTAGCAAAATTAGTTTCTTGGGGATTCATAGTCTCGATGCGACGGTAGGTCCATATGAGGAACTTTATTTAATAAAGTGTAAGGATTACGAGAAGGAGAGCATAAATGACCGTCGTAGGTGTACCTAGGTGCTTAGGAGACATTCATCCAGTTATTATTTATTATGTGGCCAACTACTTAGCCTTGTTTCTATCTGTTGTCTCGAGGTTGCGTTCTGTTAATTCAGTTTCCATCAACATTAATGAAATGGACACCTTTGTTCCCAGTGTGTTGTTGTAGGGCTACTGGCCCGTGAATTTTTCTGTTGTCAGTCGAATGATGGTATGGGGGTGTTAAATTGATTGCTTCTAAATTATGGACTGTAAACATGTCCAGTTTAGTAGTTAATTTACCCCATTTTGCACGGTGTGAGTTGTATGTCCACCGTATTCTCAGGTTTCTGATCCATCATGTACTTCGCACGGAAGAGGATAATTGTGAGGAGGAGGAGGATGATGATGATGGAGAGGAAAGGGGTCTGGCGAAGAAGCCACACTTGAATGGCGACGAGAAGCTGCTCGTTGTTCTGAAGAGATTTTCGAGAAATTGGGACGAGGTCCATGGGCCCCTACTTCGGTTCCGTAGATGCAACAACAGGTTCGTGTGCCCTTGTCAATCTCTTTACTAGCACTGTTTTCTAATACGCCCTCACGTTCGTCTTGGCCCCCAATATTGATCTCGCGATCCTATGGAGAGAGGTCTATCGAGAAAGCGAGGAATTTTAGTTAGTTGATGACATTCACCGTTTTTTATTGCAGCCGAGGACTCTGGACCCATGCTCTACACCGATTCGGTCCACCTCGCATCGGCGCTATCCCGTACGACGCCATGGAGATTTTCTCCCTCAAGCTGACTCAGATCGAGGGCGGTCTTGAGTGGCCTCTCCATGTCTACGGCCTCGTTGCCGTGCGGGACTCGGTGGATTACAAGCGTAACATACTGTTCCAGCGCTCCAAGAACAATTGCCAGGTCCTTACTGCAGAGGTATGTAAATAAAAAGCCAGAGCCATGGTCATCTACTCATCTTTACCTACTTATAGATTTAACACAGCTGCAAACTCGTTTAGTCATTTACACAAAGGATGTAAACTCCCATTCATTGAATCAAGTTTGTTGCTTGATCATATGTCTGAACTTTTTGTATTTGACAGAAATTCCTTGCCTGAAATTGCCTATCGTTTTTATGCATGAACCAGTTGTGGACTAGTCAGATACTCAGATTGTATTTCTTCTACCCTGGTGGACTAGTCAGATTGCTAAACCAAACTGCATTTAGTTGGTCGTTCATAACTTGCGATTGCTCGATATATTCATTTGAGAAACAGTAGCAAATGACACAAGAAGTTTGTGCTCTCTGTCCATCATTTATGCTAACCATGCTGTCTTGCTCTTTGAAGGACCCCTTTTTGGTCCTTGCAGGCCCCAGTCGTGCTATAGCATTGATAGATCCTCCAGAATTTGAGGTCGAACTTTATGCTATTGGTAGAATGCTGCCAGAAGAGAAGGTTTTAAGTGCTCAATATTTTCAATACAACAATATTTGCAATGGAAGGTTTGCTGGGCAGGTTCGGACCCTCAAACACACAACTATGCAGCGTAGCACAATAGAGCTAAAATTTGCACACATGTGGATACCACTGGAGGCAACTATTGAAATATATCATTCTGGAGGAACACGCAATTTTCATGCATGTTTTTTTGCTCGAATGGACTATATGGGTGAAGATGAGATTGTGCTTCTTGATTCTCGGGAGAGCAAAGTAACTATTTTGCCCGATGGTCGCATTGTGCTTTCACGTCGTGTTGTTCTTGTTGAAGAGGGCGATGAGCTCAGGCTTGGTGTGAAGGCTTCGCAAAGCAGAGTTGGCCGAAATACTGTTGAAGCCATTGCCAAGTTTCCTGCTAAAATACTTGGCAAAAGTGAAGGGGAATTCAATGTTGGGTTCTGTCAGATGTCCGTTTCAGTCGCTTGGTCAGCGCTTGTGTAGATGATTGTATTATGCATAGGTCTAGTATGAAGTATCCTCTTATCCTGCCCATGTGTTAAATTATAACAATCTGTGTTAACATAACTCTTTCTAAGGTGAGAATGTGAGATATCTATTCGTCTCATTTTCAGTTTGCTGTGTGCTATCTCGTAACTAATACTGAAATGAAGCACCAAGCTCTGGCAGTTGTTTAAGTGAAAGTTTACATCTTGGTACTTCTGCTTTTACGTCTCTATATTTGATTTTTTTTATGTTGTTAAATTTTTTTGCATATAATTGTGTAAATGAACAACTGCATTAAATTCAAAGAACTGGCCTTTTTTGAGCCGAACTTGAGCACGGGCCGTATCCCCGTCCAACTGCTTATATGTTATTTCCGGCATTATATGTTATCGTTTTCCGGCATTGGGAATATAAATCATTAACCTTTTAAGTTGTTAGTTTGTAAATGTAAAAATTATATGAATAGATTTGTGTTGAAAAATACTTTGATAAACATATATCACATTTACATAAATATTTTTGTAATAACAAATGGTTTTTAGCATGGCTTACTGTAGGAGTATGTTGTTGGCGGAGTCATGTTTTAGCATGGCTTAGTATACTCTGATGATTCTATATTTTATTTCTGACACATGAGACTGATGTTCTTCCATTGAAGTTATCATTTGTTGCAAATGGCCGTAGTATATAGGAATATATTGCTCTGTTACTCTGTACACTTGTGGAGTGAGTGTGTTCCATTGAAGTTATGACAGATGGGGAAACCAAATTGAACAAGATGCCAATTAGTTGCTTATAAGTTAATGTCCCATGCTAATAACAAAGGATGGTGTGCCTGCTGATTGCTGTACTATTTGACAACCACTTGCATCGCAAATCGAACGGTGAATTGATCACATGGTCTTCAACAGCCCGATAGTTGTCAGTCTCCACCTGTTTCTCTCGGCGTTTCGACGCCGTCCATTAAAAAGGAATTTTATCCTTTTTATGGCCGTCACTTCCCCAGCCAACAACTCGTCCACCAATGATTATTTGGCAACAACTCAGACACCAATGAATTTGGAAACCCAAGGCCGACGTGCGATCGCGTGGACGAAAGAAACGTTCGATAGGTAGGAGAACGTGGTAGTGCTCGTCTTAGATAGGATGGTGATTGTCTTTGGCTTCACTCTGCATGGCATTTGCTCGGCTCAGCGGACTTGTCTCGCAAATTCCCGTCGGCCATCGCAAAGCCCCTGGCCGCGCCGCCATCCATCACAATCTGACCTTGTACACCCATATCAGTTCCGGCCACATTATTCTTCCATGGATCGCTTGTTTCTTCCGTCCACGCGTCGCACATCGGCCATCGTCTAGCAGCGCGTTGGGTTTGCACGATTCCAACCATTCCTTTCACCTACCTTTCTCTACCAACCCTGTACCACGAAAAAAACATGATGAGCAACTGAGCATGATATGCTTATATATAACCATTCATGCTCAAGATAAGATGAGCTCATTCATATGAATTCTTTTGTTATTTGAAGATAGAGTGTGTGTGCTACCTAATTTTTTTCCGCAAAAAAAAAAAAAAAAGTGTACTACCTAAAGTTATAACTAGGAACCATATGGAGAGGACCATGAAGTACGAGAAGCATGAAGGTGCGGAGGACCAACGTCCATGCTAAGTTGGAGGCCAAACTATATCAAATTCTGAATCAACCTCGGAATATATCCATGAGCACCCGCACTAAATTCAACGCCTCGATGGCATACAAACTCCGTTTTGGATTGTTGCTACTTCAAACTCTTTGTTCTCCCCTGACCCGATCATTAGTTTGTTCTTGATGTGTCTCATGGCACCGTTTTATTTTGACATGTTATTATCATTCCACAAATCGTCAAAAACTCAAAAATTATATATCATTCCACAAATCGTTAAAAACTCAAAATTGTACCGTTGATTACGAAGAAGATGAACCAACCGGCAAAGGGAAAAGGGTTGGTAAATGATCTAGTGTGGAGATGCCGAGTTAACATTAGCTTGCATCAGACTGAGAACAATTACAGTAGGATCCGTACATGTGCTGATCAAGTACTACAAGTCTATAACTGCGCTGGAGATGTCATCTTTGTAATGGAAATGAAAGATAGACATTTTTGTGTCTGCAATGCAATGTGCATACTCAAAAGTAGCAACTGGGCTGCAGTTGGTGATGAAAGAAAGGAGGGAAAGGCAGGAGCTAAAAGGGGCCTCCTCCAGCCTCCGTGCTTTGGGAACAGGGAAAGCTCTACTTTTATTTGCCCCCAAATCCTTCCCTTGCCCCATGCAAATCACAGATTACATGGCCGGTAAAAGCGGTGCTACAACGTTTTCAGCTATAATAGCATCGATCATTGCATTGGATTCAATTTCCAAAACCGATGCCCGCAGTCGAGACACGGGAGCGCAACGGTATGATCATACATTTCAAAAAAAAAATAAAAAACGGTATGATCCTCGGCTGCTGAAGACTTCAGTACCAAATTACCATGGTCGTTGCTGAACATTTCGGTACCGAGATTTGGAGCAGAACAAAGAAATCGTTCTAAATGACAGTTTACACCACAACATCATATATATACGTATTGCATAGAGTAAATAAACCCATTTGGGTAGTGAGTAATCAGCTTTTGTAAATCAAAACCTAGCGCCCCGCTTGCACATGTAACCAAGTGTTGCGTATCACTATAATCTAGCCTAGAGCCCTGGGGTCGGGAAATGATTTAAAGATGCTTCCTGACAACGTCGGCACATTATGTCTTAGTACAAACTTACAATTAGTTATACATCAACGAGTTGCTACCAGTACAAAGTACTCCATATGTAATCTCCTGGCAAGGTACTTGTGGATTTTACAGGCTACAGCACAGTGGTAGTACCTCTATAGGTTGTCCCTGGATACAGTATATTCTAAAGACTGTCCCATGACACCATGTACCAAGACAGACCTTCCAAACTTCTATTTTCAACCCAGGTAGGGCTACTCCAGTTCCACATATCACAAGCGAGAATGTGTGATGAACTGATGACTACTTTGGAGCAAAGGACACAATTTTTTCAGCAGCTGGCTCCTTCAATCTTATGCATCTCTCTTTTCTTGTTAAATCATGTGGTTGGTGAGGAACAAGTCCAGCTTGTACAAATGGTCTACTGTGCCAGCTATTTAGCTTCTGCCTTGGTCATTAAATTTAAGGATGAAGTCAGCTAGAACATTGGTGTCATTGCTTGTGTTCCTCGTGGATAACCAACTAGTATCAAACTGAACATTTACATCCCTGAAGCAGGAAAAAGGAATAAGTTGAGATGTTCAAATCCATGCAGCATCATTGCCAAATACAAATCCATCCCAGTGAATATTTTCGTACTTTTGCTTGGTGAGTGATGACAAAATGCAGCTCAGCATATTTAAGTGTTATAGGTATGCTTGACTATCAAGAATGACTTAAGCATGCAGAGATAGCATGCATTAACCAAGGCATTAGAGTAGTACATGAATGACTGAATTTTTGCATATTTTTTTATCATTGCAAATTGGAAAATTCATACCTCTTCAGGCTAAGAACTTCGTAATTTTTCCGTAAGTAATCTGCGTGCTTAGTGAGAGCATCCTGGGCATAATCTTTGCCAACAGTTCTAATTGCAGCTGTGTTTAGCAAGTTTTCTAATGAACCATGTTTTTGTAGTAGTTTCACTGCAGTCTTTCTACCAAATCCTGGAACCAAGTGCTGGATTCCTGGAACACCATCTGCTTCGTCGCCCATGAAGCACCCTGTGCAACATGACTTTCAGTTCATTAGTTGCTCGAATATAACAGAGCCCCACCGACCACATAAATCATGGATCAATATCAAAGAAATATACTCACTAAGGCTTAGGTCTGCAGTTGGATCACACTTGTATTGTGCGACATAATGCCTTAATGTATAGAAAGACCATCGGCCAATCTCAGGAATGGGCATGACTAACTGAACATCATCAGATATCAGCTGCTTGAAGTCTTTATCTGGTGAGGCAATCACAACTCTGTAACCTTTCTGTAGAACCTGTTCTGTCAAGGTAGCCACCACATCATCGGCCTCATATCCATCGACTCGTACCACCTGAATTTGCAGTTTCCAAAATTGTCAGACTCGATAATTTGACCTGAGAACAATTGAGTGATTGCACTAGTTTAATCATCATGTATTGGTTCACCCACCGGTACATTGCATTGGCGGAGAACGTCGACGACGCGCGTGTCAGCACCAGTTCCGACGCCGCGAGCCCTATGCGCCTTGTACGAAGGCAGTAACCGCCTCCGGTACTCGTTCCCTCCTTCCCCGTCCAAAACCTAAGGTCAGTGAGAAAATCTTCAGAAAGAAGTCACCTATCGATGATTCATCCTGTGTAGAGCTGAGACACAGCGCGCGTGTACTCACAGCGATGACAGGGTCACGGAGGCTGACGTGCGCGAAGAAGAGCGCCAGCCAGCGCGCGAAGGCACCGAGGCTGCGCTGGGATCCGCGGAAGCATAGAGGGTTGACGTCGAGGAAGAACACCCGGGGCTTGGTGGGCTTCGACGGGGAGCCGTCCCTGCCCGACAGGTGCTTGCGGGAATGCCCTGCTGGTGACGCGCTGGATATGGCCTGAGGTGGAAGTTGAGGGAGAAGAAGAGGTAGTGGTGGCTGGAGTCGCGACGAGTCGGAGCGGACGAGGCCGGAGCGGCGCTGCTACCCCTGCGGCGGTGACCGGCGACGCGGCGACCGCCCCCACCGTGGGCAGTGGCAACATCAGTGGCACAGGGCGCTGCGGTTGGACGTTGGGAGTCGTTCGTGGTCTTGTGGATAGGACCGAACAAAATGGAGAAAGGATTTTGATGGGCTTCTCGAGAAGTCCATATTTGTTATTGGGTCAAAAGCCCGTATTATTTCTGACTAACGGCCTATATATTTGTTAAGTCTGTAAGGCCCATCACAATTTGGAATTGCATTCATCGGCTTTGTTTTGCATCCATTGATGATGAGCTGAGATCTAAACACGACGTGGTACTTTTTTTTTTGTCTTGTTTATTTATTTATTATGATGAGACTCAAGCTTGTATCTCAAGTGGAGATCCTTTTCCCATCTTTTGAGCTGGCGCACTTTGGAGAATACTAATTGCAGCCCGATTTTGTTGACACGGTTTTGGAATAAAATTCGAAGACGACAGGAATATTTCCATTGTCTTTATACAAATACAATTAATTAAGTTTTCTTGGAAATCTCTGGTCTGATTCCTGCATCCTGCAGTTGACGTCTATCTGTGTCCTACCTTAATATAATCAGGTGAATCCCAATAAGAGGTTGCTTACAGTGGTAAAGCGGCGCCAATTGTCATCTGGTGACAAGGACTCCAAGTAGATTAATGAGGATACCAATTCATGATATGCAGGGCAGGCACATGTGTTCAACAATCAGCAACGCAACGCATATTCCAATTCCACGCCCAAATGAACATGATTGGTTGGTTCCATGGTAAAGGAAAATGAAAGAGGAGAAAGTGTAAGACTGAAGTTTTTCGGAAAAAAACTGTTTATGCATAACCAGTGCTCCGAGGCTCGATCGGTCTGAACATCAGCATGACCCAATCGTACTACACGCCAAATTGGCCAATAGCCAATGCCCAATTGCCAACACATCTCAGTCAGAGAAGACTCTCAACGTCCACACATACTCATAACAAACTACTCTACCGCATAAGGAATGACCAATGACTCCATGTCTCCATGTATATCATATCAGTCCATGTGCAAACGCCGACTAAATTCCTCCAAAAGAAGCCTCAGGAATTAGTATAGGGTTTCTTTCCAGTTTAGGCTGGCAGTTAAAAGTTTGCAACAGAAGATAAGATGATGCAGCTGCCTGCCATCCGATCCGAGGAAGTCACCGAACAAATAACCTCTCAGGAAGTGCCTTGGTTCAATCAAAGCAGTCCAATGCTATCAAGCAAGTGTAAATGGTACAAGTATTTTTCGACCGACCAACCAAGGCTTCAATATCTAAAAAGAAATATGTCGCATTCGAATCCAAAGATTTGGTATCCATACTATTTCTATCAAAATACTCAATTTTGAAATATATGATGTCAACCAATTAATCGAAGGACTTCAGTATCCAAAATAAACGTATCATATCCGAAGTCAGAGATTTAGTATCCCTACCTAGATACTAAAATTTGATACATCAATGTCGATATCCAGCCATATCTTAGCCGAAATATCTGTAACCAAATCTAAATCCATGGTTTCCTAAACTATCCGTATTCATATTCTTAGGTAATTGTATTCGATCAGTTTACACCCCTACCGAAAGCCGAAGCCTAAACACAACGGGATTTTACATATACACCATATAACGGTCGCTTTTTTACACGAATATCACTCTTATAATGCATCTTACAGATCTAGCAGTCTTTAGTTGAATCTTTTACATTTTTACCACTTTGTCCTACGTGTACGTCACGCCACGTCGACTCGGAAGCTCCAACAGTCAGCAAGGACACGCGAAATGACCTTTCTACCCATGCCTTTGTTTCATCCGAGGCCAGAGCCTCTCCGCTCGTTCGTTCCCCTGTTTTTTTTTTTTTTTTTTTTTTGCGCGCGGTTCATCATTCATGGACATGGACGGTTGTCTCTGCAATTTCTGCAATGAACTACAGAAAGGGTATTTCTTCCTCGGAACCAGGGGGCAAACTGAAAAAAAGGTGAAAACAAAGTGCAGTGCCGCTCGCCGTGCCGGCGGGGGGGGGAAGACGGAAGACGAGAGGTATGGCGGGTGGCGGAGCGGTGGGCTTCCCGCGGGACCTGATGGTTCAGCGCATCCAAAGCTTAGTGGAGGAGGGGTTCTGGGACGCGCTCCGCCGCCTCAAGCTCGACGTACTCGGCACCGACGACTCCCCCATCCCAATCACCGGTGAGTCCGCTCCCCCCACAACCCCCTCTCTCTTCTCTGTTTGTTTGTTCGTAGAATTCGATATTTAGGGCAGGGAACGAACGCTGATCCCATGCATTTCCGCTCCCCGCTTCCGGGCTTCCGTAGAGCCCAACCCGCCTTAGTTGCTTGCCGGTCACGATTCAAGTTTGTTTCGTTGTTGGGTGGGTTCGCCGGAGTGTGGTTGTTAATTACTCTCTGCGCCCAGCTGTGTCTACTCTTAGCATGCAAATTTTGACTCTGATTTTGAACTATTGAGTTTGGTTGGAAGAAATTCTCAGTTCCTTAATTTGATTGACAGTGAGTTAAACTAGAGATCTATGGATGAGCTAAACAGTTTCCTTTAGAATATCAGGTTATTATACTCCACGCCAGCGTCGCCCGATGGCAAGCTTCTTTAACCTGCGGTCGGGATCATTGGTGCCGCCATCTCAGTCTCAAAATTCTGTTGGCGACAGGAACAATTGCCCAGTCCCAGGGACCCTCATAAACACTAATAACATGAGGGGGTTCCAAAACCTAGATAGAGAACAGCTTCTGAAAGCAGAAGCAAAGAAGGTATGGTTGACATTGATTTTGCTATTGTTTACGCATTTGTTTTACTTGTCTTGTTCTAATTTCTATGTGGGCCCAGATTTTGGATGACATTGTGTCTGGTAAAGTAGAAGAGGATCCTTCTGTTCTACTTAGGTTCCTTGTGACATCATTTGCCGATTTGAAGAATTGGAAGGTCTATTACAATGTTGCATTCCCCTCATTGGTTTTTAATTCAAGAATGACCCTGCTCAACCTGCAACCTGCCTCAAAAGTGCTCACTAAAGAAGAGGTCATGTTCATGTGCACCTAGTACTCAACAGCACTACCTTCCTTGTTTGATGCTGTCAGTTTGTTCTGAAATCTGTTGATCTGTTCCTGCAGGCAGCATCCGTTTACACATCATTGCAAAAATGGCGCGCTTCTAGTGAAACAACAGGTTTGAGAACCATGCCCGACAACAAATGCATATGCTTGACATCATATTATTAATTTGTTATACATTGATCTGATTTTCTAATTCATTGTGTTAATGGATTAACATCTCTGCAGTTATTCCATTCTTTGTGGTCAGTATATCCTCAGATTCCTCTGCCTCTATAAGACAACTTAAGGACTGGAAAGCTTGCCAGGGGAACTATCAAAAGGTAACGTTTGTGCCATCCATTTGTTCATCTAGACTAGCTGAAGTTTGATAAATCCTTTTTTTTTACCCTTCTTCATGTATATCTTTGCCTGAAGTAAATTCATTGCCTTGCTGTTGCAGCTACTATTTGGATTTTATGATCATGGATGTCGCTCAGATTGCCCTGGTTGGGCTATTAGAAACTATGTTGCATTTCTGAGCATCCGATGGAAGATTGAGAAAGTGCAGTTTTTCTGCTACCGTGAATATAAAGGGAACCCTGATCTAGAACAGTCCCTCATTGGTGAAGCATCATTTCCATCACCTCGTGGTATAAATATGGTGGATTTAAATGTCAGTCTGCACTTTCATCTGTGATTTGTGATTTGTCCATTTGTAACACTATAGCAGTTACTACAGGTTGGGATGACCCTGATTTTATACCTGATGCTATTGGATGGGAGGGAATAAACCCAGGGAAGGGAACAAAAGAAATGAAACCAAAAGAAATAGATCTTCAATCAATGAATCCAGCAAGGTGGGTTTTATTGTATATTTTGCTTTTCGAAGTTTCGATATAATCAACAGTTCATAAAAATGTATCTTGATTGTTTATTTCATGCACAGTCAGGATGAAGAAAAACAATTGATGCACTTAAAGCTTATGGGGTGGCGCCACTTTCCTGTGAATATAGACAAGTTATCTCATGTTCGAGTTCTTCTCTTGGGTGCTGGAACTCTTGGATGTGAAGTCGCCGCCTCCTTATGGTTAGTGCTTTGAGTTGGTAATAGATTCCTGTTTGTAATAATCTAACAGATTATATGTCTTTATATCCTGCTTCTAATTTATGGTGGCAACCATTCTTTTTTCAGACCTGGGGTGTACGGAAACTAACGGTTGTTGATAGTAATAGTGTTGCGACATCTGACCTTGTCAAGCAATCACTCTACATAGATAAGGACTGTGGAGTTCCAAGAGTAACTGCAATAGTTCCACATCTAAAAGAAAGATGTCCTGCAGTGGTGAGGACAGCCTTCTCCTTGAAACACATGCTTTCAAATTTCTGCTGTGGATAAATGATGGTGATTGCTTCCATGCAGGAGGTTGAAGGCATCCAAGTGGAAATACCAGTGCCTGGGCATCCTGTTTCTTCCAGCAAAATGGCAAGTGTGCTTGATGACTGCAAGCATCTGCAAACATTAGTGGCTGCCAATGATGCAGTCTTCTTGTTATCGGACACATGGGAGAGCAGGTGGCTTCCAACTCTTCTATGTGCAAGTGAAAACAAGGTAAAGCTTGAACACAGTATCCGTTGGCTAAGGACCTTTTCAGCTGTTCTTGTACAGCAATGTCTAAGTACTTAGCCTGTGGCTGGAGGAGGGAGTCCAGATAGATTAACCACACATGTCTTAGTTACCAAAATTACTATGAACCTATACTTTTTCATTGTGTATACCGTTGCTATTTACTAATGATGTGTTATGCTTCCACTGCAGATAGCTATTAGTGCAGTATTAGGATGCAACAGTTACCTTGTCATGCGACATGGTGCTGGACCAGGAACAACTAGGGGTACAGATGAAGTGATTACTCAGATAGAAAATTTGTCCACAGAAGATGCTCGTTGTCATCAAAGATTGGGCTGTTGTTTCTGCAATGATGCCGCTTCCCTTATTGAGGTACATGTTTTCCTGTTGTTTCTGCTTTATACTTCATTGTTGGCTCTTCATGTTCAGTTTTATTCTTTTGCAGCCAGTTCCTTATGAAGCACTACCTGGACTTGCCTCAGTTGCATCTGGCAAAGCAGTGGAGCTCTTTGCTAGGATGTTACATCACCCTGACGAGTAAGATGCCTTAAAGATTATTGCTGAGCCCAACTTATAGTTTGTGTGGCATCGATAGTGAATATTAACTTTTTTATAGACCTGAGTAAGCTAAGTAGTAGGGAAGTTAGAAAAAATATTCATTCCATGTGGTGCCGTAAGTATCATACCTTTTGCAGGATACATGCCCCAGGCGATACTGCTGGTATGGAAACAGAACATCAGCTTGGTCTGTTGCCGCATCAGCTACGAGGATCACTCGAAGTGTGTTTTATCTATGGAACTGAGCAATTCCTCAGTCAATTGTACTGCATGTTCTGCTGCTGTAAGTAAATTCTACCTTTTAACATTACATTCTCACAATTTTATGGTTTCTAATGTTACTCCTTGCTAAACATTCCAGGTATTGTCAGAGTATAGAAGAAGAGGATTGGATTTTGTCATGCAGGCCATCAACTATCCAACATATCTGAAAGATTTTACAGGCTTTTCTGATTTGAAAAAGCCATATACTTGCACTAAAATACCAGCCAGCATCTCAGTAAATTCAGACAAGATTTCTGATGTCCGATGTCTACTATTGGGTGCTGGAACTCTTGGATGTGATGTTGCTCGCATTCTTATGGTCAGTGACTCAGTATTGTGAATGATGTTACTTGTATGTTAAAATAGTTAAAATACAACATCTACTTATACTCTCGGGTGGAAACCAACTTTGCAGGACTGTGGTGTACGGAAGCTAACAGTAGTTGATAGTGGTCGTGTAGTTGTATCAAATTTAGCGAGACAATCACTCTATACTTCTGATGATCGTGGTGCTCCAAAAAGCAACTGCAATACTTAGGCATCTAGTGGAGAGATGTCCTTCAGTGGTGAGTTTTCATTTCGGTGCCCTTGAAACTATATTAGTTCCTTTTCTTCCCTTTTACTGTTTTCTCATCTTAATGAATATGTGCCATGCGCTCATGTAGGATGCACAAGGCATTAGAATGGAAATACCTATGCCTGGGCATCCTGTGTCTCCTGGTGAAGCAGCTGGTGTGCTCCAGGATTGTGAGCGCCTTAAGGAATTAGTGGCTTCCCACGATGCTGTCTTCTTGTTGACCGACACAAGAGAAAGTAGGTGGCTTCCAACTCTCCTCTGCTCTAATGAAAACAAGGTGAACCTTCTAGGCATCCTTGAATAAATGTAAACCTTGAATATGTTATATGCTAATGCCCCTCTGCACTGCAGATTGCTATTACTGCAGCATTAGGGTATGATAGTTACCTTGTCATGCGACATGGGGCTGGTCCTGGCATAAGCTGTGAAGCTTCCAATGTGGCCACTGCCACAGATAAGCTGTCCACAGAGGATACCCTTGGCCGTCAAAGGCTGGGGTGTTATTTCTGCAATGACGTCATTGCTCCTGTTGATGTAATGTTCCATGATTTGGAAATCGTACTTGTTTTGCTTTTAATATGTTACCTACTACAATCATGGCATTTTGTTTAATGCAGTCAGTTTCCAATCGGACACTGGATCAACAATGTACAGTGACACGACCTGGATTGGCCTCTATTGCATCTGGACATGCTGCAGACCTTTTCACAAGAATGTTGCATCATACAGATGGGTAAGCAACTGGGCACCTGCTGGAAGCTGGAACGATACCACGACTTCCTGTGTTATCATTTCCAAGGGAGATGCTAACTGCATCCAGTGAACAAAAAGCAAATAAGTCTGATAAATACTTCTACCTGTTGCAGGATACATGCTCTAGGAGAGATTGCTGGTACAAGCAGTGATAATGAGCATGGCCTATTACCTCACCAGATGCGTGGATCACTATCGCAATACAACTTGTTAACCCTGTTGGGCTATTCTTCGAGTAATTGCACAGCATGTTCCAATGCGGTATGTATACTTTCTACTCTTGCACAACAGTATGCTAGCACTTTCCGTGACTTGTACGAGTTTTAGAGTTTTTGCATGAGTTAGTACGAGTTAGTAGTGGATACTTGTCTAGTACGTTAAGAGTCACTGCATGTCTGTTGCATGTACAGTACAAGTTAGCTTGTTAGCCTACCCTAGTCAGAAGGGTGTGCGTTTGGGCATGTTATGAGACCTGACTTGATCAGGGCACCACGTGTGGACCATTTCATTGCGGCTTAAGCTGATGTGGAACCGGCATGCACAAGATCAGGGCAATTGATACATGCTCCCTTGCTCAGGTAAGCAGTAAGCTGGAATATGAACCAAGCCAGTACTCGGCATGCTCGTTGCTTTAACTTTGAAATACAGAGAAAAGCCGTGCTGTCACCACAAAAACCTCTGCTCTCGTGTCTGATTTAGTTCTGAGAGTGCAAACGATACTAAAATTTGCTGACAGAGTGACAGCTATGCGCTCTTGTATTCCCGTTTCTTAAGAAAAAAAACTATGCTACCTATCTGTTATTTGATTACATGCAAAACATCACAGGTATTGTCTGAATATCGGAGGAGAGGAATGGACTTTGTGATGCAAGTGATCAATGAACCAACTTATCTGGAAGACCTAACTGGCCTCACAGACTTGATGAAATCCACATCTTACTCACAGGTCGAGTGGGTAGATGAAACTGATGACGAAGACGATTTCGTTGAGGTCTGATATATGACAATGATTTTGACTACTGTAAATATCATTTCCTACAATTTGATACAAGACATGGCGAAATGGCATTGTCATGGAATGGAATGACTTGTCCCCAACAATACGACATTCAAGCAACCACCGTATAAACACTTCTGACATCCAGCCACCACGATGCCAGCTTTCATATACTTGTAACGCACAAAAACAAGCGTAGCCAAATACTTATTTTCTGCTTGGCTCGATGTCTACTTCAGTTGGTTCGATGTTTGTTTCTGCTTGTCTCGGTGTTAAATTGAGAGCTGGAGATGTACTGATAACTGAACGTGTAACGCTCGCCTTGCTTACTCTTCCTCGTCTACGGAGACATTGATAAAATTTGTTTTGCTCCTCCTTCCCCGTCTACGGAAACAAGGGGAATCCTCTTAATTCCTCTCTTTCAACAGACAAGGGACGAATGTAATAATGTTGATCCGAGTATTTATATCTCCATGGCTCGAATATGACATGCTACGTCAAAAGAAAAGGTACAACGTTTGTTCATGTATTCGTATATAGGTTATGAGATGAAAGCTCTCTATACAATACCCCCACAGATTGCCGGCAGCAGAAGTCACAACTGATTGAAAGAAGATAAACCAAAAATGAAAATGTGGTCTCAGTAACATTCATCTGTATGTACAAGATGCATGATATCACCCAGCAGCCTGGAAGTCCCCGAAGTCATCATCCACAGTTTCTTGCTCCATCTTCTCCGCAGCAGCAGCTGGTACCTCCGAAGCAGGTTCACCTTTGGAAGGGGGAGTGCTCGTTCTGCTGGTGGGTTCAGCAGCTGGTTGCTCTTGGAGAGGAAATTCTGCTTTGAAAGGCGAAGCAGCGACTCCAGAATCCGTTGGAGAGACAGGCGAAGGTGGTGGTGGGTGAAGTTTAAGGGACACGGGGGCCTCCTTGGTGTTTGTCTTTTCATTCAACGAGAGCTTGTTTAGACCTTGCTCAAAAAATGCAGATTTTGTCTTGGTGCCGGTTCCTTTCTGCACAGGATAAAAGAGAAGCCAAACACTCAGGAAATAATTACACAAAGATAAATGTAGATATAAAGGTTGAATGAACAGGGATGCATGCTATAAAAATTATGAACAGACGCTTTATTTACACAAAATTTGGCACAGCACTGCAACGCTTTATTTACACAAAATTTGGCACATCACTGCAAATACCCTTTCAATGCAGTACAGGAGCACCCCATTTTTTTCAGGTTCCTAGTTATGTAAGTTGTAGCTCAAAGCCTCAAATTAAATGATTCAGATATGCCAAAGGATGTGCTGCTTAAATGCCATTAAAGAATCTAGATAACTTTCAGGGGTGAAAGAAAGACGATATAGGCGCTGGTTGCCTTATCATGGACACTGCTAGGCAATGGTCACTGGCAAGGATGCAAAATAATCTTTTCCGGGAAATAAATGATGTAATTTTTTGCTAGTTGTAGTCTTTTCAATGTTTTAGGCCGAGAATTTAGGAAAGGCTAATAAGGGGAGCTTCACCTGCCGTGTAACAAAACTTTGCTGCTCTCTCTTAATATAACCAAAGCCAGCTACCGGATCTTTCAAAAAAAAAAAAAACATAGATAGGAACTACCTTGTCAAAACGGAATTATATGAAAATATTCTACTAATAAACTCGTATATATGTTGACCATGCTGTTTCAGACACATAGATTGGAAAGGATTACATGATCCTTCAGTTTATTGCAAATATCCAATAATCGTTTCCATTTAATGCGGCACCACATCTAATATTCTAGTAAAGAAGGGCTCCATCTTCTTTACAAGCAGCTCACGCGAGGGATTCCCTGTCCTAGGCGGCGGCACCCATGGAGTTTGTGGAAGATCGCGGGCGCATCAAGGCCTCGCCCCGTCGGCTGGTATGACAATTCTCTACGGATCTAATGGATATGATGATATTCCTATGCCTCGCCACCCTATGGGTTGATGAATGCTTTGCCCCGCGGCCTTGATCTCCCACTTGTTGAGGAGCTTATGGCATATATTCATATTATTCATAAATGTCCTCAAGGTCTCCACTAACGTCCATGCCCAATGCGCCGCCGTCGTCTTATCAACCAAAGATGACTTGTGCCTTAGCGGACGCGGAGTTCGACGCCTTCATGGCCTTCATGACTTGTTACCACGGGAGAGATGCCTAGCTGTGGCCCTTAAGCTCCAAGTGGGAGTGATGGTTATGGAATGGCAATGCAATCGGGAGGCCTATGAAGATTTTACAACTCAATGTTGTCCTTTTGTATTGGCCTATGATGATTTTTAATGGCAGCCCGGGCTTGTGAGGTAATGGGGATTTGTTTTCATGTTGTTCATTGAATCATCTAGAAACTTACATGCCTCGTTCATCTTTGCTTGAGATCGTGTAAGTTCCGACGGATGATTTCATGGGCCCCATGTGTTCTATGGTTCAGGTTGGTATGCTCCAAGCCCCCAAAAAATGTTTGAGTCTACCATTTTCAGTGGAGGCCTAATCCAAAGTTCTGCCTGGTGTTTTGAGTCACGGTGTTCAAGGCGTGGTGGCTGATTCGGTGAGCACAATCATATTCGATAACTTTAGCATATTTTTCTCAAACTCAATTGTTTTTTGGATGTAGTAGATTTTTGAATACATATATCTTCATGGCTAAAGTTTTTTTATTCTTAGCTTTTGTAATGAGTTTGGTGTGATGTGGTCATGGGCGGTTTGTGCTTTTGAAATTGTGTGGGTTCCCAAACAACTTGCATCGGAATTTTAATTCCATTATCAAAAAAAAAACATCTAATATTCTAGTTCTGCGGACCTTGACGACAACCTCTCGTTGGAGGATGTGATGTCATTTCCTTCCAGAAAACTTTTAGATGAAAACTTACATTTTTAAGCTGAAGAACCAACGTCTCTCCTTCTTTGAGGCTATAATCCACGGATGATTGTTTCTCATAATGCTGAATGGTTGTTGAGCAGGTTTCTTCTTGTTTAAATATCTTTGATAATGGTGGTGGAACAAATCATAGAAAAAAACTAGTGCATCATATAAAGAAGTACTCCTTGCATAATCACAAAATGCTGATCCAGAAAATGAACTGAATCCCTTCTTGAAAATATAGAAGGATTTCATGGAATTCACATTAAAACATGATTGCCAAATAAAAAGATCAGACTCAACAGGTAGAAGATCAAATAATGAGATGTTGAAAGCCATCAGGCATTCAATCTATAATGTACTGCTAGGCCAATTTCACATTTTCAAATGGCCACATAAAAATTATAGAACTCCTATTCGTTGAGGAATCGCCCAGGAAAAAAAAAATCATGATTTTGCAAAGTATGATTTCATAATATGTTTCAAAT
The DNA here is from genome assembly GCA_015847255.1 of Hyparrhenia diplandra. Classification (NCBI taxonomy): domain Eukaryota; kingdom Viridiplantae; phylum Streptophyta; class Magnoliopsida; order Poales; family Poaceae; genus Hyparrhenia; species Hyparrhenia diplandra. Next base: position 146,597 of record JADLZK010009368.1, read on the forward strand.
GGAAGGATATTTCATATGATCATGTAGAGCAGCTTGGAAGTCATATGCTTCAGGTGAATCAAAAGCCTAAACCTAAAAAAATGACGCTGACGCCCACCAAAGTTGATGATAAAATTTGTTATGCTAATATATTACCCAACGTGGGACTGAAGTAGCCACATCAATTCAACATTAAGTACCAAGTTCTATGATCCTCTAAGACCTCAACTCAAACACTAGCCACTAAGTAGGACATTAAGGTACAAGGAATGTCATAGAGCCCACAAAAGAGACAAAAAAATTGAGCCTAGCTCAGCTGGTTGAGGGCCGGGTGTGGACATACACCACAACACCTAGGTTCAAGTCCTCATTGAGGGGAATTTGAGTTCTTATTTTCTTAATACAACCTATTCCTTCTTAATACTACCTATTTCTTAATACTCCATAGTTTTATCAATGGAGTTTTCTTGGTTCTTTAAGCTGTGACAAATGAAGGATCCTTGTGGTGTAGAGCTGAAGCAATAAATCTCTGAGTACTGCGTTCAGATTTCTTTAGGTATTAGCGGGGTTTATAATGCCCATGGTAATGCGGGCAGTTAGGACCTGTGAACTAATAAACTTATTTTCATCTAAATTAATTAAACGGCAGAGCTCAGTGTGTTCGAGAAAACATAGGAAGCATCAGGCTGCCGTGTCGGTGCGACGGTGCCTCACCGGTCAGGTCACCACACCATGTGCTGTTGCCAACCGTCTCGTCGCGTTCTAGGATTAGGAAACTAGGAATCCCAGCAAATGCGTCAGACGATTTCACATGACACGGCAATACTCTACTACCATATGCAGCCGAAAGGCGGAAGACCTAAACAAATGGCGACGCCGCAATGTCGTCGGTCAGCCGAGGGAGAATGTTTTGCCTGCCCCTTTAGCTTTGCCCTCCTGGAATCGTGCTGGGCGGCCGGCCGCGCGGCATCCGCCGTGCGTTCCGCGGCCCGCGCACTACACGGGAGCTGCTGCCAGTCGCCAGATAATCCCGCGTCGCCACCCGACGTGAAGGTGCGACGGGCGGCGGCCGGACTTTCCGGCGGTGGGCGGCGGCGTCCGTTGGTGCGGTCACATAACGCACGCGCCGCGTCCGTGTGCGAGCGCGATGCTAGCGCCAGCGCGATCGACGCGATGGGTTACCTTAGAACTGAAGTGGAAACACGGATGGCAGCAATGCGTTCGTTAGGTAGCGGGCGGCGGGCGGCGGCCGGCGGCCAATTTTGGAATCTCTCGTCGTAGTCGTAGAGGGGAGGCAATTGGTTTGTCCGTTTGCCAGGCGTTTCCTCCTGGTCCAAGCAACCTATTGGCTTGCTAACGGCTAGCCTCTTATAATCATCCCCTACGAGCGTGTTGGTTAGCAATGCACAATAAGTAACCAAAGATGATGAGAATTCCATCCATTATATAAAGGATTAGACCAAATTGAAGCATACGGATAAACCATGTGAAATATTCCTCAAATCAAAAGTTAAAAATAGATAAATTGTGCTGAGTCATTTTTTTGCTTAGGGGCAAAACCGTCCTTTGATGCTTGACTTAACACTGTTATAAATCCTAAAACTATTTTTTTTAAGCGAGGAAGAACCTCATTTCCATTGAACAACGGAAATACAAATAGAGTTTTGAAACCTAGACCACAGACTTAGACAGTCTCAGGACATAAACTTGTAGGATATTAAGCCTAGGATATGAAACCTATGGCTACACGAAGACCAACAAACACTAACTTGTTTGTTTACCGAGTAGCAGCAATTATCACAAACATTTGACTAGAACAGATAACAGGCAGACAGTAACCCAAGTATCAACGACAACTTCCAGAGAAGCCCATCAACAACAACCACAAGTTTTTGGAAGACAACGCAAGGAAAGGAGCATCCTGGTGCCGTTCCTCAGCTTCATCTTCATTCTTCTGTTGTATCATAGTCTTGTCGTCCAGTTGGTGGATGGAGGTGGAGCTTTTCGCCTTCTTGGTCAACAGCTTGACTGCAATCTCAATGGTAGTATTAACACCGGCTTTGATGGCATCCTCTTCTTCCTTGGAATACAGCCCTGCCTAGTAACTCATTAAGGCACAAGCATGACAAACAATAGAAATAGGGTTTAGGGTTTTGTATCTTCTTTCTTTCAAAAGAAACACTCTTTCTAGCTTTCCAAATAGCCCAACAAACAGCTGCTATCCCTAATGTATGACAATTCTGATTATTAGGAAACCTTTTTTCACACCAAAGCCAAGCTTGATTAAGATTGTTAGGGAAATTAGATGCTCCAAAACATGTAGCAAAAGTAGCCCAAACTGTTTTAGCAATATTGCAAGTGAAAAAAATGATGTTGAATACTCTCATCAGTTTGGCAGAAGTAACATACATGATCTCCTTGCCATTTTCGTTTAATCATATTATCCTTTGTCAAGATAGCATTATTCATCATAAGCCATAAGAAAATCTTAATCTTGACTGGAATTTTACTCTTCCAAATTCTCTTATGTACCAGAATCACTCATTGTCAGAATATTATACATTGATTTTACTGAAAAGAGTTTTTTTCTTCCCAAATCTCCAGAAGACAACATCATCATGTTGAAGTAGTTGTATTTGTGTAATTTTTTCAACTATATTATCCCACTGTATGCTCCATCTATCCACTAACCATCTTGAGAAGATTACACAAGATATCCTAAAAATGGAAGGGTCATATAAACGGAACTAAAGATAGTTTTTGGGCGAAATAGGTAAGTTCAAACAATAAAAGGGACAAAAAGGTAAACTGAACTTTTTTCATGGCCACGAAAATATTTCTCTCAACTATAAAAGGTGCTTAGTGTTATAATGTATTTAGAGCTTTGGTGTACTCTACAACTTTGATTCTGAATAAAAACATAGGCCTATGGCTTCTTTATCCTTGATGTCGCTCCGACGCTCCTCAATGATGGTTTGATGGCCATCGCTATCCTCGCTGACTATGCTGACCTCCTATTCATTGATAGTCAGGGTGTTATTCAACACAAAATGTTGTTGTTGTTGTCAGATTGGGTCATCTCCATGTGTGATTTTCTGTTTGCCTTCGAATGTTTCAATTCCATTCACTAACCATTGTAGATCACGTGAATAGAGATAAATGGAAGGACAAAATTGTTTTTTTGTAATATATTAGTTGCTATTAGCTGGATTGGGATAGCTAATGAAAGAGTTATTAGCTGAGTGTCCAACTAATAATCAGTTGACCTATTTGCTAGACTAGATCCATTTGAATCCACATGAAGTATCATTTAGCAGTTAACTATTAGTTGTTGGATCCCAACAGACTATAGTTGCAAAAAGTGATCAAAATTAGATGGAAAATTAGTAAATTGTTAGCACAATTGTAAAGGAGAGAAATGTTCTTATTATCTGATTGAGGCAAAGTTTCCACTTTGTTGCCCACTTGGTCCAACTTTGTTGTGATATTTCTCAATCAATAAAAGCTCACGTCTAAAACAAAACAACTAGTACTAAAGCATTCGTGAAGCTATATTAACCAGACATACACTTTATATAAACTGGCGAGCACATACCTACTAGGTTTCGATGAAATAAAATTCTTGAGCACTGTATGAACTCAAACTCAATGTGTTAAGACTGGAGCTCGTATATGGAATCTATACCACACCGCATAATGGTATTTCAGATTTACGTTTATACCACCGGATGAAATGCACTAATCTTGCCGAAAGAGACGAGCCGTGATTTTGTTCGGAAAAAAGCCGGAACCCAATCATACCTCGTACAGGCAGACAGACAGCGTGTACCTGAAGCAAACAGCGCCTGCCATGTCACGGAAGCATTAACGTAACAGGAGCGTGTATATGCAGAGGCTACAGCTCATCCAACTTCAAGCCACTCCCCATATTTGGCTGTTTTCCGTCCCCATTTCTCTTCTTCCCGTTTCAAAAGCGCGTCCAATTTAATCCGAAAAAATCCCACACATCGAGCCTTCGAATCCAGCGGCTCTTGGATTCATTCATTCATTCATCCGTCTTGCTCTCCGTCATTTCGGAATCGGCCGGCGGGCAGCGAGCACCCGCCCTCCGCGTGTGTCGAGGCTTTCGGTGGGGCGTATTCACCTCCGGTGGATTTGGAATCGTGCCTTCTCTGCACGGCATGCACAAGTAAGTTTTGATGCTTTTCCCCCTTCGTCTCAAATCGCGTTGTTTCTCGGGTTGGCTATTTGATGATGAAAGGTAATCAATCGGGGGAAACCTTCCGAATTCTCGGGCGGCGGCGGCGGCGGCGATCGCGAGGCATTTGGCCATCTGCGTGCTTTTTTGGGGCACTGTTTTGGTTGCCACCGCTTCCTCCTCCACCGCAGCCGCGCGGCGTTGCCTGCTTGCCGCCGCATCGCCCTCCGTCCTCGGCCATCGGCCGTCGCCCTGTAGCCTGTAGGGCCCCTCTCCTAGCGCGCGCCGCTAGACTTAGCGTCGCCCGCCTCCGCGTCGATGTGGGCAGAGGCTGCTGCCCGCCCTCCTCCCATTAATAGGTGAATATACAACTTAATCTAGTGTTTGTTGTGTTATGAATTGGAAGGCATTTGGCGTTAGCTGCATAATCTAAGTTGTTCGGCGAACATTTTATTATTTCCGCCTTGTATATTATCTCCGTAATCCTCATGATGTCTCCGAGTTTACTTGTGATGTCAAATCCCTGGTTCACTGAAATTTAAGTGTTTTTCCTTGCCGTTATTATAATTTTTCAATTTGACCCACTTCAGTGCAGTTTGTTACTACGAGTAGAATTTTACTGCAATTTGTCCAGTAAGCTCAGAACTTAACAGAGTGATCGGGTCCGCGTGCTCGAAAGAAAACAAATAATTCTCGTTCCCCTGTGGACATTTAGCGATTAGTCTCTCAGGTTATGGTTTACCTGAGTGGATGGCTCCAATGTTATTTCTATGTGCAGGTGGCATGCTAGCACAATAATGCAGTGAAGTTGTGCCATGAGTAAAATGTGTCACGCATGTGCATCAGAAGAGACAACCATGAATGAAGCTAATATGGACCTGACCTGCAGTACATCTTGCTGCAATATGTGTGACCATGGTGAGGGATCATCAATTGTTACTGGTGAGATCAACTGGTTGACCATGGACTCGAGCCCTTCAAGCACTCCTTATGGCACCCCTGTTTTTACCCGAGAAAATTCTTTCTCAAGCTTTGCCAGTTGCTTTTCAAGCCTTGGTGAGTGTTGGAGCACTCCTCTCTTAGATAAGTAATATGATTATTTGTATCATTTAACATCATTTTCTTGCATAACAATAATTTCTCTATGGCTTTTATCTTCATCAGGTGACTCTCTAACAGATTCTGATTCTGAAGAGGAGATTGAACTACATGATACTGGTCAATTTCATCATGATAACCTATTAAGCAATGTTTTTATCGAGCAAGATGAAAGTTCATTACGAGTGGAAGAATGTCAATTCAAGGATATTGCTGATGACTGTACTATTTTTTTTCCATTCCAGTAAAACAATATATTTCATCAACTGAACAACAGTTGGAGAGACACGATGACTCCACCAAGGGAAATTTTGATGCCACTAATATTTCATTGGATTCGGATGTATCTTCTGAGAGGATAGAAAAAGATCCAATCCGATGATCAACTGGTAAGAACGAAATGTGGTGTTCTAGTGGAAGATACTGATCATAAACAATCAAGTGTGATAGTTGTTGAACAGATCACTAGCCTTCCCATGCCGGTGGTGATATTTTTCCATTGAATGAACAAGTTATGGATGGACCCGGCAGTACCGTGGAGAATGCAATAGTTTATAACAACATATCGAATACCGAACCTGAAATGAAACATGGTACTCACTGTGAAAATGAAAATGAATGCTTATACCCACTAGTATTGCCCAGTTTTTGATACAGATCCTCACATTTGGTTACCACCAGAACCAGAAAATAAGGAAGATGAGTTTGATACTATTTCTAATGATGACGACGAGGGTGGAAATAACAGCACTGGGTGGAGTAGGTCAAGTTTCAAGGATAACTTAGCAGATAGAAACAAGGAAAGCCGTGAAGATCAATTGCAGAAAGTAATGTCAGAAGTCATGAATGGGCAATTCAAGATCCTAGTAAGTCGCTTCTTGGCTGCTGAAGGGCTCTCTTTATCTGATGGATGCACTGATAAAAATTGGCTCGATATTGTTGTGTCATTGTCATGGGATGCTGCACTACTTGTCAAACCTGATGCCAATTCTGGAAATGCAATGGATCCTGGTACATATGTGAAGGTGAAATGCATAGCTTCAGGATCTTACCAGCAGAGGTAACAAATTGATATTGTAGTGTTCTTTCCTTATCCTTACATGTTTTTTTTTCAATTTGGTTCCCTTTCTTTGTTCCTTTGATAGTGAAGTGATCAATGGTCTTGTTTTTAAGAAGAGTGCTGCACACAAACAGATGCGTACCAATGTAAAGCATCCAAAACTGTTACTTTCTTCAGGGCGCCCTTGGCCATTCGTCAACAGGGCTATCATCAATAAATTCAATGAAACAGGTTTACATTCATACTCATATGTTCTTAGCCAATTTTTTTTTTTACATCGCATAGATAAAACACCACATAGTAGGCGAGTTTTACAAAATTCCTCTTTGTCCTCATTGACCAGGAAAACGATCAGCTGGAGAGAACTCTCTATGAAGTGATAATCAAATGCCAGCCAGATGTTATATTGGTCGAGAAAGCAGTTTCACGTAACGTAAATGAATATATTCAGAAACAAGGAGTTACGGTAGTAAGTGACATGAATACCCATCGGCTGGAAAGAATTGCTCGTTGCATTGGCTCTCCGATTATATCGTTGCGAGTGTTCTTACGAAAAACCAGTATTATTAAGCAGTGTGAGTCTCTCCATTTTGAAAAGTTTCTTGAAGAGCATAATATTAGTGAAGATGGAAAAAAAATCATGCAAAACATTTTTTATTTCTAGAGGGTTTTCCAAGACCCTGGGATGCACGGTATGTTTTCTCTTTCTTACTTGTTTTGTATGTATAATATTTTATATTTATGTAGTAGTCGGTGTTATCTTTTCTATTTATGTAGTCTGGATTTTTGATTGGTTGAGTGCATGGGTTAGATATACCTTTTAATGGCCTCCTTGGGCTACATTTGGCGTACAGATTGTGTTTCTCTTTTGGTTTTCAAATAAGGTTCGCTGGTTCGCTTGAGACATTTTCTGAAAAATTGCCTACATTTTTCATTTTTGTGTGTTTGGCGTACAGAAGGACTTGCACATGGTCTTTATTGACCTCGAGAAGGCGTATGACAAAGTACCGAGAAACGTCATGTGGTGGGCCTTGAAAAAACACAAAGTCCCAACTAAGTACATTACCCTCATCAAGGATATGTACAAAGATGCGACTACATGTGTTCGAACATGTGGCGATACCAGTGACTTTCCAATTAACATAGGACTACATCAGGGTCAGCACTGAGCCCTTATTTATTTACTTTGGTGATGGATGAGGTCACAAGGGATATACAGGGTGATATCCTTTGGTGTATGCTCTTTGCTGATGATGTGGTGCTAGTGGACGAGAGTAGAGCAGGGGTAAATAGGAAGTTGGAACTGTGGAGGCACACGCTAGAGTCGAAAGGGTTCAGACTGAGTAGGACCAAGACCGAGTACATGATGTGCGACTTCAGTCCGACTAGCCACGAGGATGGGGACGTTAGCCTTGGACAAGTGGTGGCCAAGAAGGATACTTTTCGGTATTTAGGATCTATGCTACAGAAGGATGGCGACATTGATGAAGATGTTAGACATAGAATCGCAGCAGGTTGGCTGAAGTGGCGTCAAGCTTCGGGCATCCTCTGTTATAAGAGGGTGCCACAAAAGCTGAAAGGGAAGTTCTATAAGACGGCGATTCGCCTGGCGATGCTATATGGTATTGAATGTTGGCCTACAAAAAGGCAACATGTCTAACAACTGAGCGTGCAGAGATGCGTATGTTGCGTTGGTTTTGCGGGCATACTAGAAGGGATAGAGTCCGGAATGAAGAGATTCGGGATAGGGTCGGGGTGGCTCCTATCGAGGAGAAATTGATTCAACATCGGTTGAGATGGTTTGGACATGTTCAACGGAGGCCTCCTGAGGTGCCGGTGCGTAGTGGGTTTTAGAGCGGGTAGATAATGTAAAGAGAGGTAGAGGTCGACCTAGACTGATTTGGGACGAGTCGGTTAAGAGAAACCTAGCTATCAGTGCCTGAACCGTGACCTTTGTTTCTTTTTCTATCTACCATCTTTACCTTTTGTCTCATGCCTTTTGTGTGTGTGTGTTCTTTTATACTTGTTTCATATGAGTTTCATCTCTAGCCTACCCCGGGACTAAAGGCTATGTGGTTGTTGCTGTTGTTGTTGTTGTTGTTGTTGTTGGTCATAATGAAAGGAGCTACCCATACTCATCAGCCTCCACTTAAAGATGATTTCAGCTGTTTTTTATAAAATTTTCCGTCGAAACAACTTTGTTTCATGTTTTCCAGATAGCCCAGCAAATTAGTGTTATTCCAGATGTGTGTACTTTGCTCCTATTAGGTAACCAATTCTTAACCCAAACCCAGCATTGTGCAAGATCCATTGGTATGTTCTTAGCACCAAAACAATGTCCAACAACACTCCATACCAACTTTGCCACTGGACATTCAAAGAAGAGGTGAAATTGTTTCATCTTGATCACAAAAAAATAACAGGAAGGCTCTCCATTCCAGTTTCTTTTAGTCAGGCTATCTTTGGTGAAAATTGCATTATTCCCCATCAACCAGATATATTTGGTTTTGAATGGAAAGTTTCTCACTTTCTCACACACAACATCCCACTGTGATCTGAACTATTCAGGGAGCCATCTACTGGAAGATAGATCTATATTCCTTGAAAAGCAACATTCTATGATGATATCGTGTTGGTCACACAATAGTACTTGGTTTGAAATTTTACACATAAATGTTCAGGATAGAGCAAGGTGTCCTTCTAAAAAAGTTTTTTGGCCATTTTTAGTATCAATTGTCCTCCCCTGGAGGCGCAGCTTACTTTGAGCAGGTCTGCCCACACAGGGGACTCTTCCTGCCTGTGTTTCACAGTGCATATGGACTGCCCCTGGAGGTATTTATTTTTGATAATAATATCCTGCCATGTTTGTTCTTCATTTTCATGTCTACACCATCATTTGCGCACTGTCATTCAATTTCCCAAGGCTTTCACACCCAGATCGCCTTTTCTCATTCTCATTATTACAATTTTAGTCCATGTAGACAGATGTTACCACCTTGCCTTGTCCATCCTACATGTGGCAAATAGGGGCATGTGATCTTACCTTGGCATTTATTGATGATCTATGACTTAGTGAGATGGGACAAACTAATTCGCTGTGTGAGTTTACATCTAGAAGAAGCTCTGCTGGAGTAGAATATGGAGAGAAAAAGTTCTCACTGTTAGGTATGAGCTGGCAAGAGCTCAAGACGAGTTGACAATGGCTATGCTATGCTGTAACAGACCAAAATTCACTGTTGGTAACACCGTTCAGTTCCACTCATTTTACTTAGTATTGCATTGAACTACATTAATAATGTTGCCTGTCCGTCATACTTTTCTGCTATTTGGAGTTTTATAGGTTGTGCTAGTGCTAGTGCTGATTAGTTTGACATTGTTCTGCAGATACTGCTGAAAGGAGCAACAAGGGAAGAACTTAAGAAGATTAAGCGTGTGCTTCATTTCACTGTCTTTGCAGCTTACCATTTGATCCTTGAAACTTCATTTTTTGCTGATCAAAAGTTGTTTACGACAGAGAAAACTATCACAGGGAAAGAGAAGTGCTTTAAAACTAAACCAGAACTGCTTGGTCCCTGTTATGATAGTTCAAACAACAGTGACACCATGAATAACACTCCATCTTGTGGTGATCAATATCCTAATCAGGAAAAGCTCATTCATACTGAGAAATCCATACCATTACATCTTCATGATTCCAAAACTGCGACATCTGAAGATCCTGCTGGTGAAGAGCATGTTGACAGCAAAGGCATTCAATCATACTCATCCCTGCCTGTTTCAGATCCCTCACCAAATTTTATGCAGGACATGTCATCACCAGATTGTGCTAAGTCTGACACATCTGATGGTTTTGATGGGTCACCATTCACTGATACTTCCAAAAAGAGGCGCAGAAAAAAGCAATTGTCTAGCGACAATTTTCAGGGAACTTTTGATGTGATTCGTGCTGAGAGTGGAGCTTCTTTGAATACTCAGGACATCTTGATTTCAATGTCTAGCCAACATATCAGGAACCAAGCTGTTTGTGAGCAGAGTCACCTTTTCGCGGATAACTTATTATGGGTATTTCGATACATCTCTTGGACGATATTTGCAAGACACTTTACTTAATGAGGTCATACATCTTACTATTTGTTAATATTTGTTAATTTAAGATATCCTTCATTTTTCTTGCTGTTTCCTCCAATAATAATTAAACTGTTTACAGAAACACAGCTGCCTATCATGTGGTGAATCTCCAGAATTTCACATGTACTCTTATACCCACCATAATGGTACTCTCACTGTTCTTGTGAAAAGACTTCCCTTGGAGTTGACACTTTCTGGGGAAACTCAAGGAAGAATTTGGATGTGGACCAGATGCTTGAGATGCAATGCTAAGCCGGACCCATAGGGTTATAATATCTTCCTCTGCACGTAATCTGTCGTTTGGGAAGTTCCTGGAACTCAGCTTCTCAACCCACTCTGCTGCCAAGAAGCTACCAACATGTGGGCATTTACTTCATAGAGACTGCCTACGTTTCTTTGGGTAAATGTCTCCTATGCTCTTATACATATGAACATGGATTTTTTTAGATGAAACCGGGATTCTTTCCCCCTAATTTCACTGATATTCCTCGTCATTTTATGCCTTGCAGATTTGGATCCAATGTTGCTATGTTCAGATACTCATCTGTAGAAATATATTCTGCTTGTAAGCCTCCATTGAGTTTGGAGTTCAATAACCAAAACAAAAAGGATTGGCTTGATGTCGAAGTGAAGAATGTATGCTTCTGCAACATATTTTCTGCTGCTGCTTTTTATTTTCTTTTAGCCAATTGCATACTTGCATGCTAACATCATTCTATTCTTTAAGGTCCTTCTTAAATGGAAGCAACTCTTCATAGAAGTTGAAAATGTAATGCAAGACTTGAGATCAAGATACTCTAGTCAAGCCATGGGGGAAGACACCAGCATTTCAGTAGATGAGGGATTACTTTTGGAGGTGTCTAGGATGCTCACACAAGAGAAAAATGAAGTTGAGGTAATCATCCTGCATCAATTCTATTTTGCTGTCTATTAGCTGATTTCCTTACGCAAAATGATTTCAGATTATTTTATGGTATGTTAACATATTCTCTGTGTATAAGGTTTCTCTGAGGGAGTTTAGCCAAATTGCCATGTCCGAGAGTTTTGCACATGGGATCCTTGGTTTGAACCGGCTGTACCAGCAACTTCTTCTCGGATTCCACATTTGGGATCTTCGGTTGCTTCATATTCTGCAGTACACTAAAGTTAATACTGCATCTTCAGACAATTCCATTCATGAAAGCACAGCAAAGAATGAGCTGAAGAGTTCGGGAAGTATTGCAATCCAGGACACACTGCCAGTTAAGGAAATTGGAACAGAAAGAAAGGAAACAATTATAAATTCTTCTGACTGCTTTGAAGATACATTTGGTGATACAATTTTGGACAAGGTTCATCTTACTGATAAACTAATAACCAAAGAGCACGATTTGCCCATTTATCAAGATCATGATGTAAGATCAACTCTTTCCTCTTTAGGCGAAGCTGCTAATCACTTTGGAACCTCTGTCGAGGCAGCTAATGATAATTGTTCAGAGAAATTAAACACTATACCATTTATGAATGATGAACAACCTGCAGCATCCAATGTAAATGGCATGCATCATGTTGTCATTCCAAGTGATGATGCAGGAAAATGGGTCTGGAATCGATTTAATCAATTGGAAATGGAATACAAGAAAGAACTCCAAGGTGGTTCTTTGAATAAATTTTACTTCATCAACAAATACACCCCATGTTCTTCATCATTGGCACAATTAAAGCATCAAATGGACTTGGGACATTTTATAGCTGGCCGTGGTGGTAATATTTTTTTCAATTTCTGAGGAAGAGGTTTCTAGCATTATTGCTTACGCTCTAATTATATCTGAACAACAAGGGTTCTATTCTGAAGCTGCCTCTAGCAACTTCGATAGAAATGCTTCTATGCTGTCATCCATGTTGTCTACAAATGAGCCTTTAGAAAACAACGATAAACTTTCAAGGTTTGCATCACTAGTATCACCTGAGGAAGCAACATCAGGCTTTTATGATTCATTTATGTCAGCTTTAAAAAGATCTGCATCACGAAATTGATCTGAACAATGAAAAGATAGCTCTGAGAAGCAAATATACTGTCGTTTGTATATATGCAAAACAATTCCATGATCTTCGGAAGATATGTTGCCCATCAGAACTTGCATATATTTCATCAATAAGCCGCTGCAAAAAACTGGAATGCGCAGGGTGGAAAGAGTAAGGTTTTCTTTGCGAAGTCAATGGATGACAGATTTATCATAAAACAAATCCAGAAGACTGAGTTTGACTCATTCTTAAAGTTTGGTCTTGAGTACTTCAAGCATTTTGGTGTATCTCAGGTTTCAAGCAACCCTACATGTCTTGCGAAAATTCTGGGAATATATCAGGTATGTCGAATCTAACATGAAACTCCATGGCACATACTGTTCCTAGCATATTATGATGTATTTCTTTTTTTATACTATTTAAGGTTAAGGAAACTAGGAATGGCAAGGAGACAAGGGTTAACTTCATGGTTATGGAAAATGTTTTGTTTGGACGTAATATAATACGCAGATATGATCTGAAGGGTGCTCTTTTCTCACGATATATTCCTGATTCAGAAAATCCTGAAAAGGTACTGCTGGATCAAAATTTTATTGAAGACATGCGTACCAAGCCAGTCTACATTGAAGGAAAAACGAAAAAACTCATGGAACGTGCTATTTGGAACGACACGTCTTTCCTAAGTGTATGTGTGCCTATTGCCAGCAAATAATTTGCATTGAGTTTAGATTCTTCATTTTATAGGACTTTCTGTAATTTTGCCCTCAATCTTATATTTTGTATTTCCTTGTGCTCACAGCGCATGACTGTCATGGATTACTCCTTGCTTGTTGGAGTTGACAAAGAGAAGAAGGAGCTTGTGTTTGGAATTATAGATTATTTGAGACAATATACCTGGGACAAACAGCTGGAATCTTGGGTGAAGACATCTCTTTTCGTTCCAAAGAATCTATCCCCAACTGTAATTTCGCCTAGGGAGTACAAAATAAGATTCAGGGCGTTTATGTCACAATACTTTCTATCAGTTCCAGATGCTTGAGTTTTGAGGCACAATCATTTTCTGGCATTGGTGGCTGAACTTATCTTGAGTTAAGAGATCATTTTGTCGATGGTTATTTCCCTATCCATTGAGCAGTACGGCATGTCGGCATCATATGTTTTTAGCATTAAATTTCCCTTGGTTTCATGGCTTCATTTTTTTGTGTTGTGTGTGTCTATCCTTGTCCATTTTCCTTCTTAGCGGTTGTGTACATAGTAGCAGCTAGGACACCAGGAAAGTGCAAATTTTAAGCAAACGAATGGTGATTGACACACAAATAACCTAGGTGTTATTCTTATTAGGATGGAGATCAAGGTTTGTAGGGGTAGAGGAGCATGTAATGTACTCCCGTTTGTGTTTATTGGAAAATAATGCTGAAACTTAAAGTTAGTTTAATGATTCAGCTTGTTTTGTTACTTTAATCAAATTAGTGGCAAGGTTTATCATAGCAGCATTCGTGCGTTGAGCACTATCGTGCCATGACAGGCATAGACCCAATATCATTGTGCAGCATAGGTACAATATCGTTGTCCACTACTTCGTCACGTGAAGAGATGTCACCTATAAGGGTTTTTTTAAGACCACTCCCACCAAGATCGGCGTGTTTTTGCATTAAGCAGATAGCGTTGACAACACAAACACCTATAAGGGTATCTGGGTATCTAACTTCATGAAGTAAGAGCGCGGGATGTGCATGCACACCTTCTACCTCATCAAAATGATTGTCTTAATTTTTATGGCTGTTTTGCGGTAGTCTGATGTACACTCATTTTGAAGAGAAATAGGAGAGAAGATGAATTATGCATAACCTTATCATGGTTTTTAAAATATCTTATGAAATGATTGTTAGTGGCTCTGTTCTATCTGATTACACAATGAGATTATGGTAGATTGGGCATGGTTTCACTTCAGGCTAAAGAGCCAAAAGTGATCAGGTTCTCTCTCTGTATCTGCCATATGAAGCAGTTGGTATGTACGACAAATTTCAAGCTATCAAGTTTCTAAGTGAAAGTCTTAAATCAGCCATCAGATTGGAGGAGGCTGTGGATGGAGGACGGCTCGCTCACCAAGTATGGCCAACTTCTCGCCAGGCTAAGCTGCGAGCATGATTTTGATGCCAACCTTCACTTTCGCATGATCGACGATCTCCTCAGCAGAGACATAAAGTTCAGAACCCAAACTTGGATAAATTGTTTCTTTGTCTCCTTTTTTGTTTTCTTTTGCAGGGTGTTCAATGGATTAGACACTAAGCAGGGTATTTGGATGTACTACAAGATTTTTTCTTGCTGACTTAGATGGGGCAAATTGTAAGACCACTTCTTTGCCCGATACCGTGTGGACTTGCCAAGCCAAGATGACTAGCATGGACTGTGCTGGCAATGTTTTTTCACGATCAAGACAGTCACCCATGTTTCATTAAGAGGGAGAGTTCAATACAAGTTCCCGGAGGCGAGCAATCTCATGGGACGAGCACTTAGCTACTGGATCTAATATAAAAGTGATTACATTGTGAAGAGATACTGTGACCAGCTAGGAATTGCCACCTCTAAAGTTCTAAAACCTGTTGAGATCCAGTCCTCTGCTTCTCTGATAGTTTGCTGGATGATCTCGCGCACTGAAGCCGCAGATCGTTGGAATACCCTGTTGTTACGCTCCTTCCATAGCCTTCAGGTGACTAGCAGCATCAATGAGTCGAAGGCCGGTCGTCATGTAGAATCAAGCATGAGCCGTTGGCCCAGCCACCATGTGGTGATATTCATTCCGCATTGGAGCCATCGCCCCCAGCCTGACCGGTTGCAGCAAGGCAAACCAGACCTCTTTGGCGATCACACATCAAGGAAGAGGTGATCACACGTCTCCTGTTCCTGGCTGCATAGCGCACACGAATCATCATCCTACAAGCCATGCCTAAACCTTCTGTCGGCAGTCCAAATGTGCCGATGCAGGACGAGCCAGTAAAAGAATTTGACCCTCGCCGGTGCTTTCGTCTTCTAGAGTTTCTTGGCGCCCGGCAAGGATGTGACCCCATTGAAGAACGCTCTGTAAGCCGACGATCAGTAACATCCATCCGCAGTCCAACGCCAGACAAAACGGTCTTCTTGCACAGGGTCAAGCACCACGTCCTGTAGTATCCTCCAAACCCGCAAGTACTGACAAATCACTTGGACAGTTGGCGCTCCCTCGATATCACGTGCCCATCGATTCTGAAAGAGGCCACCCTTCAAAGTTCTTGTCTTGCCCACCCTGGATATGGCCTCATACAGCTTGGGCGCGTAGAGGCTTAATGGACCGACCGACACCGCGGGGAAAGCGAGGCAAAGGCGTACCAAGAACTAAGCGGTCACCTGGCCTGGCAAGGATTTCGTTGCTTGTGCCAAGTGAGGCTGAGGACAAGGTTTTCTTTGATTTGCAATGCTTGCTTAGCGGCTAACCATGCCTGCATGGGCAAGTTTTACCTTTGCCGTCATTTGAGCCAGTTTGGCTCTCCCAGAATAATCAACCAAACATGTACGAACTTTCTCATTTCCGGCGTTGGCATGAAATCAAAGCAACGTATCGTACCAAAATCCGATCTCTGAAATATCCACACAGTTTGGTGGCGTAGGTTCATTGAACCTGGCCTAGATTATCTGAGGACGGGGACATTCAACGTACGTACTACGTACTCTGTGACGTCTCTGGCGAAGCCAGAGTAGACAGCTACTCCATGGAGTAAAATGTTTACTCAAACTTTCTCGCCTTCTATTACGTCTGTAAAAAGTTTATTGTAAAATTATATTCAAAGACCTACCTAATGATACTAATATTTTTGGTTAAAATTAAAAGTTGTTGACTTTTTGGAAGGGAGAATGCTTTTTTTTTTTAGTGCACGAACCAAGACAGTGTATTGATGTTACTGCTACTGTATAATGGGGGTGTTTAGTTTGTACTACAAGAATTAAAAAAAGTGTTACAGTTCATTTGTCACATCGAATCTCTTAACGTATTTTTAGAGCACTAAATGTAGGTAAATAAAAAAACTAATTGACGGTTTGTTTGAAAAGTGCGAGAGGCTAATCTTTTAAAGCCTAGTTAGTCCATAGTTGAATATTAATTACCAAATACAAACGAAAAGTTCTACAAAGAAAGCCCAACCCAAAAAAATATTTCACCAACTAAACACCCCCAATAGTACAGTATCCATCTGCAAAAATACTGTACACTCTTACTCAGGTGCTAAATGGTATGTCCTTGAGCTGGAATCGTACAACAGGAGTTTGAGTTTTTCTTTTAGTTCAAAGCGCAAAAGCACGAGCAAGAAGCCAATTACGCAAGCTGATGTCCACTCGACCGATGTGATGGACAATGTAGCAGTGCGCTAGCACTGTACATTCTTTGTTTATAATACTACATTGGGACGTAAGCACAGACGTTGCAAATCTGATACTTGAATCATAAGATAAGAAAAGAAAATTGCACGCTTTTTTTTTCACGCTGAATTAATTGCATCAAATCTAATCTGATACTATAAGATATCAAAATAGGTTGAACTAGACGTGGACATGGCTTTAACTGTCTCACCATAGAGCTGCGGATTTTTCAGAGAGGAGAGAGAAAAGGTGGAGGATTTTTTTAAAAAAAAAAATGGCTTCACCTCACTTTTGCATGCTCCCATGAGAATTGGATGAGGATAGGCGGACAGTGGACTTTGCCTCCGTGCCAGCTCTGAGAGGGCCGGAGTAGGGGCACGCAGGTGCGAGACTGACGTTTGCGTTGGATAGCAGCCGAGACACAGCCACGCGCAAAGCCGCCGAGGGGCACGAGCTGCGCGCAAAGTCGAAGGAGGAAGAAGAGGTCGATGCGGTGGAGGAAGAGAAGGATAAAGTGGAGATAGAAAAGGAAGAGAAGAGAAATTAGTTATAGAGAGGGAAAAATAGAGAGAAGAAAAAAGACATTAGACATTCTCAACTCCGCCTAGGGTTCGCGACTGGCTAGGTGTTCGGGAAGCTCCTCCCCAGCTCCGGTGGGTGTAGAAGGGCCCGACCATCCGGAGGAAGGTAGGCCGACTCGGCAATGATAGAGAGGGCGGGCGGCTTAGGAGCCCTAGCGGTGCCCATGACAGCCGGGCCGGGGAGAGGGGGCACCACCGTCGGAGCTCGGCTCGACGGATATGGTGGACCTCCGGCGGGAGGGGAAGATGGCGATCATCGCAGCCCTAGCTTGTCGGAGCTCCGGTGAACCCTAGGGCTCGCTACGGGGTAGTGGCCAACGACGGGGTGATCAGGAGAAAGACAGTCGGAGGGCGGGGTCATCGACGAGGCAACTGAAACCGGAGGCGACAATGGAGGAGGTGGGGTGGGGAGGAAGGCCGAGTGGTGCAATGTCTCCATCCAAAATTGTTATGCCATTACGTGATATTGTTCTAAAACAACAACAACTTCACTAACACAACTGCTCATGCTCATGGAATTAACAAAAATCGTTAGTTAGACAAAAATCTTTTAGTCCATTATGAAATGTTGTTCTAAAACAATATATAACAACTTAGAAAGATTTTTAAGTCTAGTTTTTTAACAAATTTACATAGCTGCTCATGCAAAACCAAAAAAAAAAAAAAAAAAAACTGGAGGCGACATGGGATGAGGTGGGGTGGGGGAGGAAGGCCACGTGGTGCAACGAGGAACATGGTTGTGCGTTCCATGGGACGCGTGACTCGTCGCCCGATGTCTCCATCCAAAATTGTTAGTCCATTACGTAATGTTGTTCTAACAAACAATAATTTCACTAACACAACTGCTTATGCAACCAAAGTTAGACAAAAATCGTTAGATCATTATGAAACGTTGTTCTAAAACATGCAAACAAAGTCAACAAAAAAATGTTAGGCCATTATGTAGTGTTGTTTTAAAACAACAACTTCACTAACACAACTGCTCATGCAATCGAAGTCGACAAAAATTGTTAGACCGTTACGAAACATTGTTCTAAAACAACAATTTCACCGTAGCTTCTCATGGAACATAAACCAACAAAATTTGTTAGGCCACTACCTAATTTTGTTCAAAAATGGCAACAACTTTATTAACACATCCGCTTTCGTACAACCGAAGTCGACAAAAATTGTTAGACCATTACAAACGATTATTCTAAACTAGCAAAGCAAGTTCACTACACAATTGCTCACGCGAACCGTTGTCGACATTTTAAACAACAACAGCTTCACTTGTAGAGTCGCTCATGCAATCGAAGTTGACAAAAATTGTTAGAGCATTACAAACCGTTGTGCACTAGGAGATTGTGTGTTAAACACTTGGAAGAAAGTGTGCTAAACACTTGGGGGAGGAGTGCTGCAACACGAATCTCAAATCACTTTTGAACGTTGTGGATAGTGTGTGCCTAGCACATAGTATGTGCTGTGTTGCATTTTTTTTTTTTTTTTTTTGAGATTATGTTGCATATTCTTCTAAGATAGCAGCAACGTCACTGGGGCAACTAGAAATTCATGGTGACTGACCGTTTGGGCCCACTTTCAGTCGCCCACGACCACGACGGATCGGGTCCAGGTTCAACATGAGGCGGCCAGTCGGCCAGAGGGCCTGAGCCCAGCCGGCCCTCGCGGGCTCGTGCCCGTCCTCCCGTCCTGATGGCAACAGCACCCACCGGTCAGCGTCTCCGGCCGGTTCCCCGTCCAGGTTCTTCCTCCCTTCACCCCGATCCCCTGTTCCTTCCCATCGACCACATCACATCACACACCACGCCACACCACCACCAACCCTTCCCTTCATCAATTGGAGCACGGCGCCCATTCATTCCCCTCTCCTCTCCTCCTCAGCGAGCCTCCGACTTCGACTCCACCTTTTCCACCGCGTCATCTCGTCTCGTGCTTCCCAATTCCCATAGCCCCGGTTGATCCCCAAAGGTCCATGGTTTCCTCCGCCGCCGCGTCGCCTCTCGTAGCCACCGCCGCTGCCTCTGCTTCCTGCTGCGTCGCCCACCTCCGCTGCTGCTCCTGTCGCGTTGGCTGTTGCTGCTCTTGTTGTTGAAGACGCGTAGCTTGCTAGGGTTCGTTATTTCTCGCCGATCGATTCGGGAATTGGTAAGCTATGGATCTCTCGCGGCCCGCATCGTCGGACCTCTCGCTCGGGCTCCACTCTCATGGGCACGCCCACGCCCACGCCCACACCAACGCTCGCGTGCACGCGGCAGCCGCGCCGCTGCGCCTGTTCGACGACGCGGAAGACGCGAAGCCGGAGCGCGTCGTGGCCGGGGAGGCCGACGCGGAGAGGGATGACGAGGACGGGGGCGACCAGCACTTCTCCCTCCTCGGGCACTCCCTCTGCGTGAAGCGCCCGCGCCGCGCCGTCAACGGCGGTGGGGGCGGGTCCGGGGTCGGAGAGGCGTCATCCTGCTCGTCCACGTCCGCAGCGCTGCGCCCCGCCAAGCGGCAGGCGACGGGGAGGGCAGCGGCACGGATCTGGAGAGCCGCCGCGCCGCGGTACGCGCCTGGGGCAACCAGTCGCTGGCGGAGGCCGACCCGGATGTGCACGCGCTCATGGAGCAGGAGCTGGACCGCCAGGTTCGAGGCATCGAGCTCATAGCGTCGGAGAACTTCGTCTGCCGCGCGGTGCTCGACGCGCTCGGCAGCCACCTCACCAACAAGTACTCCGAGGGGCTCCCGGGTGCGCGCTACTACGGCGGGAATCAGCACATCGACGCCATCGAGCGGCTCTGCCATGAGCGCGCCCTCACTGCCTTCGGTCTCGACCCTGCCTGCTGGGGCGTCAACGTGCAGCCCTACTCGTGCACGTCTGCCAATTTGGCTGTCTACACTGGGCTCCTTCAACCCAAGGACCGCATCATGGGGCTGGAGCCACCATCGGGCGGCCATGTTAGCCATGGTTACTACACGCCCAGTGGTAAGAAGGTGTCAGGTGCCTCTATTTTCTTCGAGAGCATGTCGTACAAGGTGAACCCACAGACTGGCTATATTGATTATGACAAGCTTGAGGAGAGAGCAATGGATTTCCACCCAAAAATTCTCATCTGTGGTGGGAGTTCTTACCCCAGAGAGTGGGACTTCGCACGGATGAGATTGATTGCTGATAAGTGTGGTGCAGTGCTTCTTTGCGACATGGCACATATCAGTGGGCTTGTCGCAGCAAAGGTACATATCTATGCTGAAGCATTTATTTTTAACTCACAATTAATTTATTGTATCCTGCTTAACAATGCACACAAGAGTAATATGAGTACATTTAGGTCCACATGTTTGGTTGCACGTCGCTGCTCACACTGCCAAAAGTTCGGCAACTTTGGCTGCTGCTTGGTTGCTGTGTAAAGTTTAGCCGCCACAGCTGTTGTTTTGCTTCCCTTGCTTGTCGTTTTTTTGTCTGAGCCGTGGCGCTGCGGATCTACGGTGTGGCTCGCCGTGGTTGTAACCGAGCGCACCCTATGACTGTATACTGCTTAGCATCAAATGGAATTGTACCTCTTAGTGTTGTATACTTGTATGGGCTAGTATTGCAGTTACCAGCTACCCCTTGTCTTCTTATTTCCAATACAATTAATTTATTGTATCCTGCTTAACAATGCGTGCAAGAGTAATACGAGTACATTTAGGCCCACATGTTTGGTTGCACATCGCAGCTCACACCGCCAGAAGTTCGGCAACTTTGGCTGCTGCTTGGTTGCCGTGTAAAGTTTAGCCGCCACAGCTGTTGTTTTGCTTCCTTGGCTTGTCGTTTTGTCTGAGCTGTGGTGCTGCCGGATCTACGGCATGGCTTGCCGTGGCGTGTAACCGAGCACACCCTATGACTGTATACTGCTTAGCATCAAACGGAATTGTATTGTATACTTGTATGGGCTAGTATTGCAGTTACCAGCTATCCCTTGTCTTTTTATTTCCAAAGGTTAGAAGGCTTTTGTTGCCATTTAATCTTGCTAAACAATTTGGTTGAATGGTACACTCAGAACTGTAACGTAAATGGCAACGGTAATGATTCACACACGTGGGAGCGGTAACGAGTTTGAATAGACCGGTATCAGTTCCCAGCGTCATCTGGCGTGACGGCTGGACTTAAACAAACATTATTTAATGTCATCTGTTACCCATGTAATTGATTAACGTTACAAATAGTTCAACTAAACAGCGTCTTAGAGATACCTCTCATCCTAGTACGTTATTACCTGCTAGAAGATTTTTGTCAAAAGCTTGTGTTGATTATTTTGACTAGAAGTAAATCCTTTAAAACTTGATAAAGACCGCAGAACACAACATTCATTTCTTTTAGTTCATAAATTATTCATTGAACTAACCTTGGAAGATTTAAAACACAACTTCCTCAGTTAAATGGAAGTTACTATATTGGTCTTTCTCCTTGACAAAATTTAAGTCACTGTGACTTCCCATTTTTTCCCCTTGTCCAAGGTTGTTGATATCCTATTCATCAGGAATTTTAAACCACTAAATGCATGATGGATCATGGTACGTGGTCAATTGGTTAGGTTGGCAGTTTGGCACTGTAGCCTGATTTGATGTTTGAATGCATAAAGTACGTTTCCATTTGAATTTGGTTTTAGTACCTGATGTTTGCTGAACCCTCGGTTTACCTGAGCGATGAAGATGCTTTATATGGCTAGTATCCATCGTCATGTTTTGTCTATGATGAAAACTTTCCTTGTAATTGCAAATGACAATCTAAAAGGTGTTTTTGAATTTTCTTACCATAGTGGTGAATCTAAAGTGAGAGATGTCTCACTGAGTCACCAGGTCGTGGGTTGAAGCAGCCTCTCTGCAGATTTTGCAGGGGAAAGGCTTGCCTCGGTTTATCCCTTCCCCAAACCCCACTCATGTGGGTGAGCCTCTGGCACTGGGTCTGCCCCTTTTTTTTAGTGATGAATCATGATCACATGTTTGTTACTTTACAGTGCAATGAGAAACCTAACCCAATTCTTTGTGCCTCAGTAAGTTAATAGATAGTCACATCTTTTGTTTGTGCAACTCCTTTTTATAACTAAGAATGCCGCAGCTGAAATAAGCTTTTTTTTTTTTTTTTTTTTTTTGCTCTAGCATATCATATTCTAAAAGGATACCCGCTTGTTGCTGCGTGGATCATGGATGATATGGAATGAAATTAAATGACTTAAAAAGGGATACACTATTATAAATGGATGGTGTGGTATGCTGTCGTGGTAAATAAGTGCATGTTTGTGGATGTTGTGGCTTTGTTGGCATGGATAGATAGATAGATGTCATAATTGCATGTGCTGGTGGGCTCTTGATGTGGATGGCTTGCATGTTAAAATAGAAGGCTAACGGGGTTTATGATTATAACATATATAGGAATTTATTGAAATAAGATATATAGATTGCTTATTTCCATGTTGAATGTAGCATGTCATCTGTGGTTATTCAGGTGACGTAAATCGTGTTCACTTGAAACATTCGACTTGTGTATTATGGTCCTTCACTTGTACACCATGTTGATTTTAAAACTTTTATTGCAACCGTTCTAAATTTCATGTTTGGTTGGGTGATATGTACACTCTAGTTTAATGCTTTGATGTCCTTCATATGGTATATAGATTGTTTCTGTTTGCCCTTTCTGTTTTTTTATGGTTGTATTAGAGACCATAGACTGATCATTGAGGATAACTGTCTGCTGATACTGGAGTACTGTGCCTTTGTAGGAATGCCGTAGCCCTTTCGACTACTGTGATGTTGTTACGTCAACTACTCACAAGAATCTTAGGGGTCCTAGAGGTGGTATTATATTCTTCAGGAAAGGGAAAAATTTAAGGAAACGGGCTGGATCTTTTTCTCAAGGAGATGAGAATGAATATGACTTCGAGGATAGGATAAATTTTGGTGTGTTTCCCTCAATGCAAGGAGGACCCCATAACAATCATATTGCTGCCTTGGCTATAACTCTGAAGCAAGTAGGAACTCCTGAATATAAAGCATACATTCAACAAGTCAAGAAAAATGCTCAGGCTTTGGCATCGGCTTTGCTCAGAAGAAAATGCAGATTGGTTACTGGGGGCACAGATAATCACTTAGTACTTTGGGACCTCAGAACTCTTGGCTTGACAGGTATAATTCTGCTTCCTTTGTGTCTGCCCATTCAAATGTTTACTTTTCGTCTAAATGTTTTCTACTCCCTCCGTTCCAAATTATAGTTCACTTTTGACTTTTCTAGATACATTCTTTTTGTTATGCATCTAGTTATACACTATGTCTAGATACATAGCAAAAAAAAATTGCATCTAGAAAAGCCAGGAAGTACCTTTTATCTTGTGCACTTTTAGTTTATATTATTATTATTATATATTATAGTGTGATATAGTGTGAAGTGCTGGTGCGTATTGGTTATGATGTTATTCTTTAACTATGGACAGGCAAGATCTTTGAGAAAGTCTGTGAGGCATGCCACATATCTATCAATAAGACACCTATTTATGGGGATAACGGCTCGATATCGCCTGGTGGTGTTCGGATTGGTTAGTTCTTTCAACTTGATATCTCTATTGTTTTAGCCTTTTGTTCCTCTCTCCTTACTGATCTGCTTGATATCATGTTGCTATAGGAACACCTGCAATGACTACTAGAGGTTGCTTAGAAGAGGACTTTGACGTGATCGCAGACTTCCTCATAAGGGCTACTCAGATTGCTAGCAATGTTCTGAAAGAACATGGCAAAGTGCAAAAAGGAGTTTCTAAGAGGCCTACAGAACAATAAGGATATTATAGAACTCGAAATCAGGTTGAGGCATTTGCGTCACGGTTTTGCGATGCCAGGTTTTGATGTGTGAGTGTGCATATATACTGTAGTCAGCAATTATCCAGATTCACAGCAACATTGCCATCCCTTAAGTTCCTCCAATACTAGCAACTATTGCTTTCAACTGCACAATGATTAGGAGAGTTTTCTTTTTATTAGTTGGTAGATGGGTCTTGACTCTTGATTCAAGCAATTATGTACAGCAAGTTATGAGTTATGTAATGTAGTAAACCTTGGTATGACGGGTTACTATAGGAGATATTTTCTTGTCACTACAACAGAACCCTTTGTTACCTTTTGAGACCTGTTGTTGCCGAGGCCGAATAAGCTCTAACCATATTATTTCTGGCTCACTGTTAGACGATGGGATGTGGTAAATTGAACTGGGGCGCACAACCAGTTTCCTAAGTTTGATAGTTGCATCAACTATTAAGATGCGATACTATTTAGATTTTTTGCTTTATCGCTCTTGCTTTCATGGCCTTGTTGTGTGTGCTGTCCACTAGCACAGGGACGGTTTATTTGTACTTTGTACTGGTGGTAGAGTTTGATCTGTACTGACGGTGATTTCGTTCGCCTATGTGAAAGGTATTTACGTTGGCGCTACTAAAAATTGTCATACCCTGGCGCCACGTTTAAAACTGTCAGTACAAATCTATGTTCAAGGTAACGTGGAAATCAATTTGTACAGGTAGTATGAGCGGCCAGCGTTTTTTTTTTCTTCACATGTTGCAGTATCTCATCCCTAGTGAAAAATATGTTCACATACAATTTCTAGCCAATTGATTTTTTTTTCGTTTTCTCATATTTGAACCATCATTTGTTTGTAGAAAGTTCATATACCTCAAACCAAGTAACAGGAGAAGACATATTTTGGTGGCCTGAGTACCGACACTGTCACTGATATCATCAGTTTTTAGCCGCTGACATCATGATGCTCGTTGTTCATGATGCTCGTTGTCTGAGGGAAAAAAAAAAAAAAGACATGATGAAACTTTGGTGCCTAGTATAGCTGCCTAATTCCGGTTTCAACCAAGACCGCGACGCACCTCGTTTGTACCTGACCGCGACACCAAGCTCCTCCTTTTTCTTCTGGCCATGATCCGATTCAATCGAGCCGATCTCCCGCTCGGTCCGCTTCGTCTTCTTCCAGGGAAATGATGGCCCGTCATGGATCCATGGACCGACCGACCGACGGACGGAGCAAGGGCGAGCGACAGACACACACACAGGCGAGGCGGCAAAGGTCCAGTCCAGAGGTCCTTTTCTTGAATGCGCAGCAGAAAGCCGCGCTGCTCCCCGGGTCAGTCAGTCCAGAAAACGAGCGCTTTAATCATTGCGATCGACCGTCCGCTGCGCTGCAGCTTCCCCGCCCGGGACACCGCCGGCCGGTCCATCTAACCCCGACAAGCGCCACGGCACGGAAGCCGGCCGCCAGCCACCACAGTGTTTTCGCTCCGGTCATGTGTTGCGCTGCCATCCATCCATCCATCCATCTCCCTACGCCTCGGCAGGCCGGTGCTCGGCGTCCTCGGCCAGTGCCGTGCCAGAGAGGGGGAGGGGGTACAAGGAATCTGATTTCTGATGGAGCGTCGCTTTTCGACAGCCCTTCCCCTATTCTTGCGATGGTGGAGGCCGTAATGATGGGCGAGACGGAAGTGAGGTCGCCACTAGTAGGAGTAAACAAGTGGCGAGATCCTCGGCGTTTCACACATTGCTTTCTTTCTTTCTTTCAGGTTTTTTCTAACGAGACGGAGGAGAAGGAAACACTAGTGCCTGGCCCGAAGCGGAAGCGGTGGATATGTATGAAACGGCGCTAAGCTAGCTAAACCCTACTAATAATGCACACCGCCCGGCTTTTGTTTGCTACCATACCAGTAGTTTGATTGAGCGAGAGCACCTGACCGTGGGAAAGGTTGCCATCATGGCTCGCCTTCTGCCGGCGAGGCGACGGCGATGGTTAATGGATATCCATGTCGTGTCGGCAATGAGTATTAAAACCAAGGAAAGGCTTGGCTGTCATGCATGGTGTGGACACGGGATCGAGCTGCTGCTACTGATTGCTAGGTTGAACTAGTGTCTTAAGAATTAATTAACCGGTGTAGTTTTCGTATAGATGCCAGGCAGAAAAGAGCCGCTGGGTTGGACTCTTGAGGCTCAAGCTGAGAGTGAGTGAACGGGAGGAGGACAGAAGCAACCAAAGTTGCCGCGAATATGTCTAAGGTTGTTTCAGAGGAATGCCTAGGCAAAAGTTCCATGTCTGTTATCTCCTTTTGACCGGAGTTCTTGATCTCGACCGCCTCTTCCTGCAATGATTAGACACAGTTAAGTACTCCCTCCATCCCAATTTATAAGTTTTTTTTTTTTTTCTAAGTTACCACTGCCTTATTCAAAAATTTGTGTAAATTTACATTTCTTTTTCTTGGGTTGCTTTATTAATATAACATCTTCCAAAATAACTTAAATTTGATGACGTTTGCATAATTTTTTTTGAATAAGGCGAGTGGTCAAAGTTGGAGTAAAAAAGTCAAACGACTTACAATTTAAATGTCTCAATGGGGTTTCACGAAAGTGTTTAAATGCACATTAAATGCGCGCCACATCGCAAAATTTCACTTTTTGCATGAAACTCTTAGGAGAGAGAAGGAAAGAGTTTCACCATGGTGAAACCTTTAAAGACTCATTTTCACATGCGTTGTAAACCGTGTGAAATCCCCATTGAGACACAAATAGAGTTTCACCATGCAACTATGCAATTAAACCATGCAATGAGAGAGAGGTTGTGGGACCCTTGAGCCTACATAAAGCGTGCAATGAAAACCGTACATTGAGGAAGACGCCTACATTCGTACGCCAAAGTTTTCATATCTTGAAAAACGGGAGGTGAAACTATCCATCGGTGAGGCGGCCTTAGGATGGAGGGAGTATAAATCACGCGTACATTTACTAGCAAATGCTTGTATATTGTTAAATTGGGAAGACATTTACTAGCAAAAGCTGAGAGTTCGGTCTATTCGGTCTCTCGGGTAACCGAAAGAATAACCTGATAAGCGAGGTGAAGTTCGGTCTATTCGGGTTCAGTCTGAACGTAGGACCGAGGACCGTTCGGGCTCAGGTTCGGTCCGTTCGGTCTCGGGTTCGATTTTGTCGGTTTTTGCACTGATCCGCCTCCCGCGCGCTGCGGCCTCCGCACGGCGGCCACGCTGCCGCCCCTTCGCCGCGTCCGCGTGCGCTGGGCAACCACCGCCGCCACCGCTGCATGGGCGCACTGCCGCGCGGTGGCTGCGGACGAGCGCCCCGCCGACCCCGCGTTCCCCGAGGGCCAAAAAACCGCGGGATTTCCGGGTACGGACCGCAGCGCACCAAACCAACTGCCCATTCAATTTCAGACTTCGCCTCCTCACTCATCGCGTCGCCGTTTGTTGCGTTGCTTTGGTTTCAACCAGGGCAGTGGAGAGGCCGGAGGTGGACGTCGTTGTGATAGGCAGCGGGCTGGCGGGCTGTGCTGCGCCGGCCTCCTAGCGAGGTACGGCCAGGACGTGCTGGTGCTCGAGAGCCATGACCGCCCGGGAGGCGAGGCGCCGCGCACTCGTTCGTTCGATTAAATTGCACTGATGAAAATACATTGTTTCCAAAATATAGTGTGTTAAAACTGGAACATAAAACCCCCATTCAGAAGAACAAAAATGAGCATATAACGGAAGGTAGAAAAAAAGAATGAACCAGAAATTCTTTCTTTATTAGTAGGTATAGATATAGATTGATTGATCGACAAATTCTATCCAATCTAACAAAAATAAGACGAGAAATCTTTAGAAAATAACATATTAGTGTATACGGAGTAACAACCTTTAAGTTAAGCTGACCACGAGCCTGTCGAGACATCATCAATCTCACAATCTATACTTCCACGACAAGTAATCCATCATGCATCTGAGAGAAGTTACGAAGCATTTACGTGAAAATCACAGTTGAGCATTAAGTAGCCAGAGTTTGCTAACATCGACCATGGAAATAAGTAAGAAATTCAGTTCTCAAAGCTGGAAATACCACAAAGCCACAACAGATGATACCACAACATTCAGACATATCTCAGCACCATCTCTACGTTGTCTCTACTAACACTCTCTTAACTAATAGAAGAATCGGTCTTGAAACAGATAATTTGGCATCAGCCTAGTTTGTTTGGCTTCCATCCAAGATAAGCAGTGATTCCCCAAGCAGCTTTTGTGCTTCCTCTCTCCTCCTGATGAAGTAAGAAAATACTCAGGAGCATTAGAAGATATAAGCATTTATGCAGTTACAATTTATTACAATGAAACCAGAAGATGTGCAAGCAAAGCTTTCTCAAGACTAAGGTTATTCGCAAAAAGCAAAGCAAGCATACAGGATACTATACAAAAAATGTACTATGCATGGCAACAGAGGTCCTCATCAAAGAATAACATCAGATGGAAATCCCAAACTTTTGCAGCCAAGCTGAATAAAGACTAGTCACTCACTGCCTTATATCTTCAATTGCTTCCTTGCGGCGCTGAATTTGGCTTTCAAGCATGTGAATCATTGTGGCTCTTGCCTAAAATATATTAATATTAAAGAATGTAAGTACATTATTAAAGATAGCAGAAAAATACACCACGTGGAACGAAATCTGAGGCTCACACCTGATGAGGTCGTAGGGAATTGAGAAGATGATGTAAGTTCTTGAATATGAGTGTAATATCTTCTACCCTACGAGCATATTGAGATGGTCTCTCAACTAAAATATCTGCCAGCTCCAAAATATGCAATTGAAGCTCTCTGTTGAGGGTCCTCAGCTCCTTTTTGAAGTCTAAAATTTAACAATTGTAAAAACAGTCAGCTCATTAAATCAAGGACAACTTACTAAGTCCTCAAAAGTAACAGTCAACAACAACAACATGGCT
This sequence comes from Hyparrhenia diplandra, assembly GCA_015847255.1. Taxonomy (NCBI): domain Eukaryota; kingdom Viridiplantae; phylum Streptophyta; class Magnoliopsida; order Poales; family Poaceae; genus Hyparrhenia; species Hyparrhenia diplandra. Next base: position 175,787 of record JADLZK010009368.1, read on the forward strand.
TTTTGTCCCAAAGCAAGTTGGGGTAGGCGAGAGAAAACCCAAAAGAGACAGGAAACAGGGAAACACATAAAGGTCACAGTTCAGGCACGTTGATGGCTAGTCTCCACGCACTCCTCTCCATAGCTAAATCCTTGGTACATAAAAATCTCAACTATTGACAAAGAATTGATAAAAATCCCAACTATTGACAAAGAATTGAGTTATGTATGCATATGCAGATAAACATATCTATTTCGCAAGAATCAACGCACCAATATTAGGGCCCTTTGGATAAAGCCGACGAACATTATGACTCTCCAAGCTTGGAATCACAACATCTCCCTAGATACCAAAGAGGCAAACCAGAATCAATTTAATGCCATCGATAGCAGATTAGCAAAGGCATTATGAGAAAACATACTGTGTAATCAACACCCAAGGCTTTGAATGGTCCATCAATTGGCGGTGGTGGTTCTGGTGCGGATGAGGGATCTTGCTCAAAATTCTTGTAAAAAGTCGGTAAAATGGAGGAGGTGGAGGGTGCGATGATGATGTGGCCATTGCCATCCTGCCATATGCAATGAAAAACCACATATTAGCATAGAGAATTAGAGATTGAGGTGTCAAGCCAAACGGTATAACTATTAAAGTCAAAGTCGTTTAATTCCTATGTTTGGTTTTAGTTTACACAAGCTCATTGAATAAAATGAAATTTATGATATATGATTCAAAATGAAATGACGGTGAAAACAACCGTTTTGCAATATTGCCGCTATTATAAATTGTACATGCTTACTAAAAGTAAGTATGGAGAAATCCACATGCTAATGCCACTCAACTTTCTAATTGCAGCCACGGCCTAATACCACATATCACAAAACACTACACTACATAGTACAGAGACTCGAGCCTTCTAATTTGTTTAATCAGACCAGCACAGCATGGTTGAGTAGTTACTCCAATTACAATGGGTTTATTCAAACCGAGTAATAAAAAAAATACACAGGCAACTTCCACAATCTAAAACATGACCAGTTGGCAACACAGTAACACAAGGAAGGAGGGTTCAGAGAAGTGACATAAGGAACCTTGCTAAAAAATGTGCTTTTCATGTCACAGTTATCACAAATCACAAGACAAATTAGCTTCTCTGTGTTTGCTACCTAACACAAGGAACCTTGCCGAAAGTAACATGGATTTATCATAAGCCTATAGGCAAGGCACTAGGCAGTACAAACCAAACACTAGAAAATTAATTTGGTTGTTTACTTGTTCCAATAGTAGCCAACTACACACACCACCAGAAAGTGGAAATCCACCAGAAAGTGTTATCGCTTCAAATTTAGCAATCTTTTCTTTTCACTTCAAATTTGACTCTTAAATATATTCTCTACTGTTATAAATATATATTTTTTCAGAAAAAAGTACTATGGTGTTGACTCTTGCAATTTACACAGAGCATACTGCACACACCACCAGAAAGTGGCAATCCACCAAATACAAACTTGATACTTGGTCAGGTGACAACTTCAATAAATGAAGATCAGCTTCTCCTTCTTGCACCTTTCTTTTAATCTGGAAATTTTAGAAAGAGAGTTTCTATCAAAGCTAGAAGTCTGAAATACGGGCACATATAGATCAAGTACTTTAGGGGAAAATTGAGTTGCATCCTGTCTATCTTAGAAATAGGGCAATCTTGAATCAGATGTAGATCTCAGTTTCTAACTATGATAATTTTTCTACAGAAGCCGTGGAGATGACTGCAGAAGATGAGCCTCTGAACCCTTAGAAAACACCAAGACCATAGAAGTGAATAGGAAGTCAAAATCGCCCCAATCTTTGATTATTCCCATGGGATTTTCTGAATAATATCGATATCTGAAGGCTGTAACAGACTGCAGTTTAGTGTGTTATAGGATTGGTATGGTGCTAGACTGCTAGTACAGTTTCCAGTTTTGTCATGATATAGAGAACATGTTGTAGCAAGTTCTGACTATTGTGCCACACACGGCAGAGTAGAGCTCAGCGTTTCCATTAGGATGCAGGTAGCAATACATTAGGATTCATTGTTATCCGCTAGAAAGAATACAAAAATTCCAATGGAGAAGGGAATATGTGCAGCAATGTTCATCTTACCTTGTAATCTGTAGCCTTGGGCGGGGAGAAGCACGTGCAGGCCCTCCTCGTCGGCTGCACGGGCAGGGGGCGGCGCTGAGGTCCTCCTCGCCGGCGGAGCGTGCAGGTGCCGCGCTGAGGCCCTCCTCGCCGGCCGCACGGGCAGGGGCAGCGTGCAGGTGCGGATGGCCGGTGAGGATGACGATGTCACCGGCGGCAGGGGCGACGTGGAGGAGCGGGGACGATGAGGAGGCGGCGGTCCGCGCGGCGAAGACGAGATGGAGGCTAGAGCAGCACCGGCGCTGCGGCAGCGGAGCGGCACCGGCGCGGCGGTGGCCGGAGCGGCGGCGGCGGCGTTGTCACTCGCACGAGACGCGAGAGAGCGAGCGAAGATGCGAGTTCCACGCCTCGGGTCGATGGTGGGGAGATTTTTATTTTACCGGTGTATCGACGTGTTTCAGCCTCTCACCCACCCTGATACTCGAGTTAGCATGTGAATGATGATATAAATGAATATATTTCGGCCCAACGTATATATGGTGAAAATGTGAAACCATATAGTGTGATATTTCCCCGACGTCTATAAGTATAAAATAATATATATTATTTTGGCCCACAACACACGTGGTTTGTGGCCTGATCCATTTTCTTCCAATACCAGCCAGCCAAACGAGGTGGAGAAAAGTGTATTTTCACCCAAAAAGCCAAAAAGCCCAACATGGGAGCTTCGACGTGGTTTTACGTGGTTTTGGCCTGATCCACTCCAATACCAGGCCAGCCAAACGAGGTGGCAAAAAGTTTAAAAAAGAAAAAGTCTTATTTATCCCTCAACTATCAAAGTTTGTGATTCCTCCTCCAACCGTAAAACCGCACAAAATCACTCCTTGAACTATCCATACCATGCACTTTACCTCCCCCGCACACATTTGAAGCGGTTTTCGCGATGTGACGCGGTGGTTTTGATGTATCGGCGGCCGATGATGTGGCCGCCACATCATCCCGAGCAACGTCACCTCTCCGAAAGCAGGCCCTGTAGGAGCCTGAGAACGCAAGGCACATGCCATCGCGTCGTCCGTGCAAGTGCGCGACTACGAGGCGCAGCTCGCCGAGCTCTCGTCGGCCGATCGGCTCTTGTGGCAGTCGGAGCTGGCGGCCATGCAGGCAGCTCGCCGCGGACTCAACCATCGACGAACTCAGGGTCATGCTCAAGGTGACCGGTCGAGGTCCTGAGTAGGCGGCGTCGAGCAGGGCGCCGGCAGCGATGTTGTCATAGCTGCATCTCTGCAGAGGAGCTTGTAAAAGGCGTGGGAGGAGCCCCAGGAGATCTGTGACGAGCTGAGGCCGTCGGTGGGCTCCGAGGCCTCGACAGCTGCCGCGACGTCGGAGACCGCGGCCACAAATTAACACCGGCAGCTCGTCCAGCGTTCAACTCGCGCGCGATGTCCTCAGATGGATTTGATGAGGATAGCTGCTAGGCTTCGGCAGATAACCGCAGTGGCTGCTGTGAGTCTGTGACCACGACGCGAGCGCAATGACCGTGCTCCCGCAGACCCGCACTCATGCATGCCAAATACACTCCGTAGGCTACGGTTGCTAAAGCAGCGCGAGTTGTAACACTAGTACTATATAGTACTCAGAGATCAATGGAAAACTGTTGGCTTTCATTTTCATTCTTCTACAGGATTCGCCATGCTGCTGCTGCTGACACTAGCTGCAAAGACGGCCAATGCTAAATTGACGCGGCGGTGCGATCGACGGGGGGCGCGGCAGGCACGGGGTGGGCCGCACCTGGGCACGGCGTCCGTGGGGGAGCGCGGATGGTGCGGAGCCCGAGCCTGAGGGATTCATCTTGGGTTCGCAGCTGCTCGCCGCCGCTCGCCGCCGCGTCGACTTACGACCCGACGACCTCCACGTGTGCAGCAAGCTCTCGTGGGCCTCGTGGCTCGTCGTGCTGCTGTGCGTCCGGGCTTGGCTTCCTCCCGTTCCCGGTGTAAATGGCCCGCCCGCAGGGGATGGGTTCATGGGATTCCCTCGCCGCCGGCCTCTGCTAGCAACCGCCCGGCCCCTCATGCCACGCCATCGACCTCTGCGCGCCGCCATGGCCATCGAGCTCCATGCACTGGACCTCCACCATAGCGACCTTCGCCTTCACCTGCCACTAAATATCCAACTCATCTTGCTTGTCAGCCACTGATATATCAAAACCACCACCATGTCTGCGCCATGTCAGCGAAAACCAGCTTCAAATGTGTGCAGGGAGGTAAACTGCACGGTATTGATAGTTCAAGGGGCGATTTTATCTGGTTTTGCGGTTGGAGGAGGTATCTCAAACTTTGATGATAGTTGGGGGAGGAAAATTGGACTTTTTCCTTTAAAAAAAACCCCAAGTTGATATTCAAAAGCGATCCCGACCTTCCTCTACCAAAGTTTTCTGCCCAGGCGAACCAACAAAAAGCAACCTTTCGATGCGCAGCTGCGAGTGTGCCGCCGCCGATTCCCTGAGCCAAACATCTCGTGGCTCTGTCTGTGTGATCGATCAATTGCTTGCGCTCCAGTAGTCAGTCTCATCCCCATCATGCCTCCTCCTTTCATGGCACAGACGCAGAGCAGACGCAACAATGAGACAGGAACAGCATCATGGCCAACCAAAATGCTATGCTGCGTGACCACCACAGTGACACGAGGCTCCATCACTCTCTCCATCCATCCCTAAGACAGAGATCTAGCTAAGAGGGACAACAACAGGCTATTCGATGCTAGGGACACTGCTAGTACGTAGTATTTGACTTTGCTTGTGCAAGCAAGCAACGAGCATCATTCATTCGTTCATGTGAATTTCTGATGATGTTTATGCTGGGACTGGTGGAGCTCCGAGGCTGGCTCGATCGGAGGGGAGGGCAGGGCAGGGAGCGAGGTCTGATCGATCCATCAATGGCTGCACAGGTCGGAGAGCTCCTTCCTGCCCTCGACAATGTCGTCCAGGAAGTCGTCCAGCTGGCACACAAGGCTATCGGTGCCGGTCCGGAGCACGTCCAGCCACGCCTTGACCTCCTCCACCTTGTTCTTGACGCCGCCCTCGCACTTGCGGCCCGTCGCGGCGACGCGCTCCACCTCCTCACGCGCCGCCTCCACGGCGGCGCGCGCGCACCGGAACTCGCACATCCTGATCCCCGGCGCGGGGCCGTCGGACTCGGCCTCCTCCGCCATCCTCTGCTGCAGCATTGCGATGGACGCCATGAAGCCGGCGTCCGCGGCCACGGCATCGTCCGCGGCGCAGTGGCCGCCTCCCCCGGCCGCCGTCGCGGCCGCGCAGGGACACGGCGCCGCTGGCGAGGATGAGCAGGAGGAGCGAGCTCGCGTTGTGCAGCGCGTACAGGAGGCCACGGAAGCCGTTGAAACCCGTGAGCCTCGCGGCGTCCGTGGCGCGCAGCAGTAGCCGCTCGTCGAGCTGCAGCGACAGCGGCGCGATCCTCGCGTCCGACAGCGCGCGGTTCTCCTCCTCCGCCGCCATCGCCTCCCTCCTCGACACCGAGATCGCCCGCAGCACCTGCATGCATAGCGATGGATGATGAACGATGATGACGCGCACAGCCAGCCAGCGAACAGAGTAAGAAACAGAGCGGAGTCATGAATGAAACGGAAACGATCGATAGCACGCGATCGATAACCAACCTGTCGAGTGGAGAGCGGAGATGGATCCTGGAGCCAGTCATCGAGCGCGGCGGCGGCGCAGGTGGCCGCGGCGCAATACCGCTCGACGGAGGCGAGGCCGAGCTTGACGGCGAGGCAGGCGTCCCAGAGGCGTGCGGTCTCGTCCATGTACTCGTCGAGCCAGCGGCCGCCAGGCGGCAGGTGGAGCTGGCCGACCATGAGCGTGAGCTGCGAGTGCAGGCCCCTGAGCAGCGCCGCCGCCCGCAGCAGCGCCGGTAGCGATGACAGCCCGCCGGCACGGCCCAGGTCGTCCAGCCCGCGGGCCAGGGACGTGAAGAAGGTGTTCATGGCGCCGCCGTCGCCGGACGCCGCTGCACTGTTTGAATTGGGAAAGGAAAGCCTGCTTGGCTGGCTATATATATAGCTAGCTAGCCAGCAAGAGCTCGGGCGCCGGGTGGGTGCACCGGACCGGCACGGCAAGCAAGAAGAGGCCGGGGAGCAGCAGAGCAGCCAGCACCCAGCAGGGGAGAGGAAGGGAGAGCAGAGCGCGAGAGGAGGGAGGGGGGGGGCAAGCGCGGCGACAGACACGGGAGGGAGGACGAGGAGTGCAGCGAGGAGAGGAGTAGCGCAATGATGCGTGTCTAGACGGGAGGGGGAAGGGTGATGATGATGAGGACGGGCGGAGGCACAAGCAGCGGCAGCGGCAGCAGAGCCATGGTCGCGGCTCGATCACTGCTCGCTCTTGTTGGCTGCTGCTGCCTCGTGCTCCAAAGCGAGCAGCTTAACGTGTGCTGGGGTGGGGTGGTTAACGGTTAACCCCGTCCCTAACCGCAGTCATCGGATTGACCGCACCGCGCGCCGCAGCTGTTTACCACCAAGAAAGCGGTGTGGTGTGGTGTGGCTCCTTGTCAGCCCCAGGTGGGTCCCTTGGAGGTTTCCTGCTGGCACCATTCGTTGAATTTCCCTGTCCTCTTTGCCTGCTTATTCAGGTCCCTGTCTCTGAATCTTTTGAGCTATTTATTTATCATCTTTGATTTTTTTTCTTTTTAGAAAAAAGGGACTTCACTTTCTTAAACTGGTTTTAGGAGGTTTATGAGAAGAATATTGTCCTTCTGAAATGATGTACAAAATAATATAGTCTCTCCTGCACTGCACTGCAGGGAGCTCCTTGGATAGGTTCCTCTGGACCAGACTTCACCAGCAAGGTTTATTACATTAAGCAATGCGATATTTAGTACCATCAGTCCAATCAGTCCCTCCAAACCTCGCGTTATTCGATTCTATCTTAATCTTATTACATACGACCACCCCCTTTATTCCCTTAACCCCCTTTCCAACTCAGAGATGCAAATCTTATCCTGCCAATGCCACCACCACACCACCACCCAAAATTCCTTCACAGTTCATTCCAGCTCCTGTTGGCAAGGAGCTATACTAGTTGTAGAGATGTAGAGATCTCCAGAAATGCCGGGGATGCCGATCCGATTAGTCCAAATAATCATGCTTATCGTCGAAGTTTTCTATTTTTTTTTTCTCCTCCCGGATGAAAGACCATCTTCGAAGCTGCCTTTCACAAAGGGATTTGCAGTGCCAACTTATCAGCCAATTCTCCCATCTTTGTAGCAAAAAGAAGGCAACAAAACAAAACAGAGGGGGTGGTAAAGCTCACTGACAGAGGGATGGATGGCAATGGCAATGGCAATGGCATGGTAGGTGCCATTGAATTCACTGGGATTTGGTCGTCAGTGTTTGTTGCGGCCAGAGCACCACTTGTCTCCCCGGACTGGGAAGCAGTAGCCCGACATGCATGCTTCTCTGGTCTCTGAGCACCCAAAGAGGTGAGGTTTCGTGTTCCCATCCCGTCCCGTCAGGCCCGTCACACGCGCCGCCTGTTGCCGGCCTGTTGGAGAGAGACATGCAGTTGCAGTGGTAGTAAACACTCGTAGCCTCGCATGTACTAGAAGTACTCCTCCTCCTAGACCGGCGGAGCACGGAGCAGCGAACACGCATGATCACGGCGCACGCTATGGCAGGCACGGCAGCGGTGCTCCCGAGCTTGAGGACCGCACTGGACGGCAGGTTTTCTTGTCCAGGCCCGTACACCTCGTCTGTGCCCGGCTCCCGTATCTTGTCTGTACACACTACACCTTATTTATCATGACCGGTACCCTAGTTTAATTTGCAGCCAATTTCTTCATATATAGGCACCTAAACTTCAGTCCTAAACCATGCAAACAGGTGAACTGTTTAGCTATATATATATATATATGCACCGTCAGTCTAGAGGCCGGTTACAAATACAAATAGCTCTGCTCACATCAGCTGAACGGCTGACGTGATTTCCTCTGAAAAATAAAAGATATGGAGGTAGAAGAGACTGGAGGATCAAAGATCGGTGCAATGGTCAAATAGGTATCGAAGCCTGAGGTCCCCCTGATCCACGCTTTTGACTATGAGCGGCATCCGAGCAAATCGATCGTTCCAGTTGATATATTCCTCTGCTTTTATATTTTACTTCATCTATCTATCTACGCCCCTCCTTTGTCATTTGATTTGATAAACAAACATACAAGAACCGTGGTGTTATCATTCATATCAGAAAGAACAAGCAAGCAAGCGAGCAGACGGACGGACACACGTAATCTCACACCACATGGATAAATCTTTGGCAAAAGCAGGAGATTTCATTTGGGTGTGGTGTGGTGTGGTGTGGTTAGGTTAGGGGCCGGTCGGCGCTAACTATGGATGATCGATCTGCCCGTGGGATCTCGGGGAATGTGATGCTCTTCTTCCATGGTGATCAGCGAAATTCTTAAACAAACAGTGTGCATGCGCCGCCCATAAACAAACCACCTTTTGAGTGGTGGAGATATGCTCAATTGCTCATTGGGCAAACAGCCTGATAAACCGTGATCTCGCGTAATCTAATAGAAAATTATGGCAATGCTAACATGTGATAGGTGTCTATATACTCTACTAGAAGCTTTGTATTTTAAAATCAATCAGGGGAGATTGCCTTGTCTCTGCCAGTGTGATCCAAACACGAGAACATACCGTGTTTGTATTTTTCCTATAATTTTGGCTCAAACGACATCTGTGTGTTGCCAATCTCCGCTGCAAGACCATCGTTTCTCTCTCTGTTTTTTTTTTAATATGTACAAAACGCATTAGCAGATCCGCGTGTAGTGTGTATATACAATGCATCTGAATAATGCGTCGTTTCTCTTTTTGGCTCTAAGATGAGAAGAAGATGCATACATAGTGCCGAGTGGAGCCCTGAGATTTGGTCATCTGCACCCAGCTAGCAGCCACATGGATGAAGCGACAAAGTCTGTTGCTCTCTCAAGTGAGTCCCATCATGGTCACTCATGGCTGTAATTATAACCGCAATTATGCCTGCCCAAAAGCCCAAAGCAGGCAACACTCCTTTTTCGAAAGAAAACGTTAATGGAGGCCATATCTATATATCGTCCAGAATTATTAACTCCTGTCCAAAATATACTTGTGCAGTTAAATTTCCACACCCAACAAAACTTTGTTATGTGTAAATATATATATAGGACATAAATGACTTGGCCATCCAATGTCTGTTTGTTAGAATAAAAAACACGGTGTAATTTTTTTTTTTACAAAAAATCACACCATGATTTTTTTAGGGAAAGGAAAAGAAACGAGTGTATGATTAATTTCAGTTATCAGATACTACAACTCCACACAGTTTAAATTATGTAATAAAAATTCATAGGCAGCAACAGTAAGAGCAATAATGTGCTCATCCTAGTCTTGACCGGCAATCAGCAGCACTAATCAGAGAGGTGGAGTGGCGGTACGAGGCGCTCATGATGGTGCTGCGCTCGTCCTAGACAGCTGCCCCAAAAGGCTGCCGCCTGATTATTTCCTCTGATCCTTTTTGGACATGGCATGATGGCTAATGCCCCGGCTTAACTCAGCCGGCCCCGATTTTAATACGCCCCCTGTCCCTGTCCCTGTCCTGGCCGGTGCCCAACACCATCTCAGAATCAGTAGTACTCTAATGATCGATCTGCGCCGGTCGCCAGGGCACCGGATGCGACTGCGAGAAGCTCGCTCGCCCAGTCGCTTGCCCTTTGGTCACTCACTCACAGTCTCAGTCGCGGCCGGGAAGCTGCATGCATGGCTAGGCTGTAAAGACCGATCGCGGAGCACGAGTAGTAGGAGACGCGAGGTTTCTGCGTGTCAGGTGGATCATGGCTGGAACGGCCCGGCCGGGTGCAGCGGCAGCGTCTGCGGACGCATCAGCTTGCCGGCCGCGGCCAGGCCATGATGCGGTTCAGTATTGGGGCGAGCGAAATCTACCTTCTGTCGGAGTCGGAGAGGGGTGGCACCCGGCAGGCAGGACGCGGACGGGGACGGACACGACACGCCAGGATGCATGGCATGGCATGGACGTTGTCTTAGCAGCGTCCGACGACGGCGATCGAGTTGGGACGATGGACCGGGATCCAACGGAGGGCGCCGCATGATTCGCTGCGTGCTCCGGTGCGGGCCGTGCGGCGGGCCGGTCGCCTCGCCGCTGGCTGCCGTTGCCCATTGCATTGACGATTTTGGCGTTAGCGCACCACCCACCTCCCCGCGTCGTTCTGGCTCTTGTGCATGAGCGTGACTGCTGAGAAAGTGTCACGCCGCAGCGAATGCATGCATGCTTTGCCAGCAATCGCCAGCCTTGTTCAACTCCTGTGCAAAGATCCTGATGCAAAGCACTCGACTACTTGAGTGTGTTGGTGACTTGCTAGTTGTACTGCTGCTACTACTCTCTCTCCGGTTTTGACCACCGCTCGCATCTCTCGATCGACAATCCTACCTGCAACACGCAGCTGGTTGGTTGCAAGATTCCGATGGTCCGGTTCAGTGAACAGCAACACGAATAATCAAAGGACGAACAAGTGCGCTAGCAGCATGACTAGGCCCAGATATGATCCGTGTTTCTTTCCTTGGAAAAAGTCCGGACCTCCCTCAACTATCGCGAAAGTTCACTTTTCCTCCCTCAACTCCAAAACCGGACAAATCACCTCCCTCAACTTTTTTTCAAACCATGCAAATTACCTCCCTCGGCGGTTTTTGAAGGCGGATTTGCTACAGTAACCGAGGTTTTGCTACAGTGTCCGCGGGTTGCTACAGTAACAGTGACTTTGTCTTTTTTCTTTTTCAAAAAAATCCGGTTGAATCTTTGAAAAATCATAGTAAATCACTTAAAAAAAATCATAAAATAAAAAATCTAATTTTGTTGGACTCCACATGATTAGACCTACACATTGAATATATAATATGATATGCTTTAGTACAAAGTTTTTTGCTACGAAGGTTTTGTCTTTTTCTTTTTATATTTATTTGGTGAATCTTTAAAAAATTATAGTAAATCACAGAAAAATTATAAAATAGAAAATCTAATTTTGTTAGACACCACATGCGCATGTCTACATAGTGAATATATAATATGGTATGCTTTAGTACAAAATTTTGGTTGTAGCTTTAGATCTATGCTTTTTGTAATTAATTGAAATAATTCGTAGCTGCAACTTCATAATTATTTTGTTGGACTAAAGCATACCATATTATATATTCAATGTGTAGATCTACTCATGTGGAGTCTAACAAAATTAGATTTTCTATTTTATGATTTTTCTATGATTTACTATTATTTTTCAAAGATTCAGCCAAATAAATAAAAAAGAAAAAGACAAAACCTTTCGTAGCAAAAAACTTTATACTAAAGCATATCATATTATATATTCACTGTGTAGATCTAATCATGTGGAGTCCAACAAAATTAGATTTTTTATTTTATGATTTTTCTATGATTTACTATGATTTTTCAAAGATTCAACCGGATTTTTTTTTTGAAAAAAAGAAAAGACAAAGACACTGTAGCAACCCGTTGACACTGTAGCAAAACCGCGGTTACTGTAGCAAATCCGCCTTCAAAACCGCTCGAGGGAGGTAATTTGCATGGTTTGAAAAGTTGAGGGAGGCGATTTTGTCCGATTTGAAATGAGGGAGGAAAAGTCAACTTTCGCGATAGTTGAGGGGGGAATCCGGACTTTTTCCTCTTTCCTTTCCTCCTCCATGGCACCGTATGATGGGCCGGCCTTATCGCCTTTGGTCCACGCGAGCGTGTGGTGGTGGGCTGGGACATTGCGGCCTGAAAAGTGTGATAACGGACCGACTAGGAGAAACAATGGGATTACCGGGCTCCGCGCCAGCAAGCACATCGGGCCTCCAACGCCAAAATCGCCCCGCCCAAAGTCCGCGGCGTTTCTGCAGGCCCGTCCCCTATCTGTGTTGCACGAACCAGTACTGGACATGTCGGTTTCATTTCTCCAAACACGTAGTAGGAGTAGCAAAGTCCATCGAACGCCAAACCTGGACTGCGTGCCTGCGCATTGAAGGCTTAATTACCGATCTGTTCAAGATTTTTTAAAAAAGTTCCGATCGTTGGTTCTCGTCGAATTGTTTTTTTTTTGAGCAAGTTCTCGTCGAATTGTTAACTGGGATTCAGCCTTTCCGGCATTTGAAAACAAAACCCGCGGTACACGTACTAGTACTAGCGTGGTACAGCTTTCCAGCTCGCACTCTGTCACAAGCCCGACGTACTACAGTACGCTAACCAACAGTGGACTCAGCCTGCAGTATTGGGCAAAGCTGCACAGGTCGAAACAGTCGCGAACTCGAGTACCCTTGCCCGTGACAGGGCCACGCACGACAACCAACCCGCACCCATGAACCAACCGTCGATGGGCTCGGACGAGCGGCCGGGATGCCGACGGACCCGGGCCGGGCCGGGACCATGCTGCGCCTGCGCGACGCGATCCGGGACCGGGAGTGGTAGTCAGGCAGGACCTCCAGTGGAGTGAGCGAAATACCCGGGGTGCATTCAAGTTCGCTGCTCACCGTGTCAGGCCCTGCCGCCGTCGCAGGCACAGGCACAGCCTCCGCTCCGCTGGCTGCTGGCGGCCGCACGCTCCTCCTATCCTGCGCCCGTTCCGTCTGTTTCTGATCTGGCCGTGCATCGTGCGTGCGATGCGGCGATGGTTGGGGTTGGTCCCCGTCGTTCCGGGTCCCGGTCCTCCGCCGGCCGGGGCCGGGGCCGGGGCCGCTGCCGAGTGCCGAGGACGGGGACGACGCACGGACGCGCGAGGAGGGAGGCCTGGCGAGACGCCCCGCCCAGTCGGTTTCCCTTGGACGTGATGGACGCATCGGGTGCTTCTTGTCGCGCGCCGGCGCGGTGTCGGTGGGTGATACCGAGCGTATTTTTTGCTTTCACCGTTTCACGTCGTCTGGAGTACGCACAGCACGTAGGAGTAGTATACTGCTGCCGCGACCGGCTGCACAGGCGCGGCGCACACGCTGCGTCTAGCGTGTTGGTCACAGAAAAGCTGACCCCAAGATCATTATTACCGCCAGCGGTGTTTTTGTACGATCCGTCGATCCGAGTAGAAAATCAGCAAGACGACAGCAGCCTTTCAGGCGCAAAACGCGATGCGCTCCACAATCCTCCAGGACACACGCCTTAACCTGGGGAATTTGCCGATCAAGGTCAGACGATTAGTTTAATTTAATCAAAGTGCACTGAGCATACAGCCGCCTCTTGAAATGTCGCGTGTACAGCAATAGAGGGCGCCCTGATCAAAATATTTATTAAAAATTATATATGTATACTTTTATGAAAGGACAAATTTATTGATATGATTTTCATATTTCAAAACTCAATGCGTTATTGTCATGTTTCCGATGTTTGGCCAAGGCGCTTTTCCAAAACGTGTGGCAATAGAGGGCGCCCTGATCTGGCGGCGGCGCGGTGACGTGGCTTCTGCCTTCTGGTGCGGCGCGGTGACACACAGACAGACACGGGCCCTCGGAATGATTGCTTGTGCCGGTAGGAAAATTAATTAATAAATTAATAAATTGGGCCACGGGGGTAGCACTGTTACTTGCTGTAACTGTACCAGTCCTTCCCCTGAGTTGACGTTTGATTCGGCTTCGGCTTCCTCAGATCTTCCATTAGTGGCAGTATATACTGTACTACCGTACTCTTACGCACATGTACACGCCACACTTGAATTTCCAATCTTTAAAATTAAAATTTTGTAAACGACCTTGAGAGAAACCACCAACATAAAAGTTTAAGAAGTTATAAAAATTTAGTTGACAATTATTTTATTTAAGATATTCGGGCACTATCGGGAAAATAGGCCTGTAAATGGACCTTTTAGATGACTTCAGATGAAAAATCTACCTAATTAAACTAAAGTTATAGATCTTAAAAAATTATAAAACTTTATATTTGACCACTTTTTCAGTAGAATTCGTTTAGGATCTTGAACAATCAATTTGCAGTCAGTTTAGTAAAATGCATGGGGAACAAAAATAGATTATACCGAAAAATGCAAAGGAGAGAGCATGCGAGAGGTGGAGGTCACCCATTCGAATACCGACAACCACGTAGCACGTGATTTTCACACCAAAAATGCGGAGCCCTTTGGCTGCACAAGCAGACACGCAGGAGTCGTTGGTCGTTGCCCTAGCTAGTAGAGTGAGAGATGACACAAAAGCACCTGCGATACCGAAAGAGTCTTTAGATAAATCTCACCCATGCTTGGAATCATGAGACAATAATGCAAAGATTATAGAAAAAAAAAAAGAGAGAAATCATGAGACAATAATGCAAAGATTATCGGAAAAAACAAGAGAGAAATCATGAGACAATAATGCAAAGAGTATCGGAAAAAAAAAAAAAGAGAGACAATCCAACTCAGAGATACTCGCTCTGTCCAAAAAAATAAAAGAACTTCTCGCTTCCCGAGAAGTCAACATTTTCAAAATGTCGACAATTATATATTAAAATATATAAATATTTATGTTAAGTAATTAGTATTATCGAAAAGATCTTTAAGTCTAGTTTTTTAACAAATTAATTTAAAAATTTAAATATTGCACGTATTTTTCGCAAACGTTCTCAAAGTTGAGAAAGTTTGGCCAAGACGCTTCCCATAGTGTCGTTTATTTTGGGACGGAGGGAGTACGGCATTAACGAGGGTCGTGAGCTCTAGCTACAGTCCAAAATCCGTGCATCCACCGGACACCGGTACACCACCCCCATTTGCCCGCGCCGTCCCGTCAGTTTCCACAGGAAACGCACAAGACCTGACGCATCGACGGGACGGGTCCTGGTTCGCGCACACGTGATCGCGCCACAGCTCGGCCTCCATTTCTGGTTACCCTCTTGGTGGCTCTTTCTGTGGACCCACAACCAGAAAAAGCACCGGCCCGGCCGTGCCCGTTTTCGTTTTGATGATGATGGAATAGGCCGTAGCTCGTCACGAGCAGATCAAACAGAGCATGCATCGGCAACGTAAACCCAGCGTACAATCGTAGGCCTCGCAATAGATGCGCCGCGCTGCACACCCGCATGCATGCACGCGGCGCACCGGGGCAGGCACGTCTCGATCGGGCGCTTTCCGGCGCCGTTCGCGATGGATGCCTCGTGCCTTCCCGGCGGATGTGCCCGCGCGACCATCTTTTGCAGGCCGCGGAAACATCATGTCACGCATGGCAATGCAATGCAATGCAATGTTCGTCCAGAATCTGCACTGTGCCACACGCTGTCTGAAAGCAAAGCCATGGCCTGCTGCTGCCATGCGGTCATGCAGAGGGGGCATCCGGATTCCGGACGTGCCACGTTCTCGACCGCTAGCTAGCCTGTCGTCCGTCACAGGAATAGTAGAATAGAATAGATGCGCGTCGTGTGCGTGCAGCAGCTAGCAGCATCTTGCGTACTAGGCTGTGGTCCCTCCCTCCAAAATCTATCGAGGGAGGGGGTTATCTCTAGGCAATTTCGATATGTTGAGAACAGTGTCTATTCTTTGCTCCTCTGCTAACCTCGCCTGAAATTCCTGAAATGCATAGACTACTGTACGTAGGTTTGGGTAGGAGTAAAACTGTATTTATCTGGTACTAGGACTGTAGAATACAGTAGTAAAAGTGGCATTTGAAACGCATACATACATGATACGTGTGGAGATACGGCCAAGAATCCCGCACATCGCGAGCCAGAGCGAGCGCGGTTGATGCCGTATTGACCAATCCATTATGGTTTTGGAGGTAACAATACCAACGAAACCTGCCGTATTCCCTCGGCTTGCACCGATCGAAAACATCCGTACGCATGTGAAGTTGGTAGGCCAAGGAGAATCTACCCGTAAAAAACACGAATACTCTACCTCTGCGATAGCGAGATTCTGTGATCTCTCCCTCCCTCGTTCTGCTAACTTTTACTGCGTCAGCTGCAGTAAATAAACGATAAAATAAATCAAGCCAGCACTGATGGGTGAATTGAAAATGCAAATAGTACGATATATATATGCCAGTACGGCAATTACTGCTTGCTCCTGCATTTCTTCTGTTTAATTTACCCATGCGTTCTCTGCTAACTGATACTACCTCCTGATTCTCGGGAAAGATACGATTTTGGTTAAATAATCTAAAGCTTAACTGAGTTTATATGAAAATATATTAATATCTATTTAAAGTTATACATTTTGATACTATGTCCAATAAATTCAACCAAAGTTAGCAGGATTGGTTTTAACTAAATTCTAGATGAGTGAGACTAACTTAAATTTAACTAAATTCTAGATGAGTGAGAATAGTATCACTCAAATTTAACTAAATGTATCGAATAGTATCAACATTTATGTTTGTAAGGTTTACTAAAAAATAATTAACATAATGATGTATCTTTTTTAAATCATAATTGTTGTTATTTTATATAGATCTTAATTTAATTTAAGTTATATGACAGCTTGAAGGCGAGGTTTGTTTTCTGACAGATGAGTATTTTTGAGACAGGCAATTGTTTTTTCACAGCCAACCTTTTTTTAGCTGAGGTGTGATTAGCATTGTGTCTGTATCTAGCTAGGAGTACTCCTATTTAATAAGGTTGCAGTGGACAGTGGTGCTGCTGACTCCATACGCTCGTGACCACCTCTGCTTTACGCGGCCTTGTCCTTTCCTGCACCTCGCCATCCATCCATATAGCTGACGATGATGCGCTCTCCCCTCTGCACGTAGCCATATCACACCACACCGCACCGCTCGTCCTCCTCCTTGCAGAGCTTGCACCAGCACGCCACCTTTAGCTTGCTCCACTTGCACCGCCGCACAGTTGCGAGCGCATTGCATTGTGCAGCCACAGCACGCAGGTAGCCAGTAGGCGGCCGGGAAGCTAGCAGGTAGCTAGATGGCGAGCAGCGCGGGGACCGCTTCCTGAGGCAGCTGAGCGCGAGCAACGGCGACGACCACCAAGGGGTCTGCGGCGGCCTGCAGCAGGAGTACGGCGGCGCCGGCGCGGTGGGGAGGAGGGGCTCCCGGCGGTGGTCCAAGAAGCGGGGCCGCCGCCGCCGCCGCGAGGGGCTACGGCACCGGCGGCGGGTACGGCGTGAAGCAGCAGGCGGAGGCCGCCTCTGCGGCGAGGAAGCGGGTGATGGTGGTGGTGGACGAGACCTCGGGCGCCAAGCACGCCATGATGTGGGCGCTCACACATGTCGCCAACAAGGGGACTTCCTCACGCTGCTCCACGTCTTGCCGCACTCCGGCAGCGGCAGGGGCGAGGAGGCCTCCTCCCTCGCCAACTCGCTCGGCACGCTCTGCAAGGCCTCCAGGCCAGAGGTGAGCATCTGCAGTAACATGCATTTGCAATTGCTGATTAGTGGAAACTTAGTTATAATTACCTACTACCTGTTTTTAGTATTTTACTCGTAAGCAGTGCACATTTGAACAAGCTTCGGTCCTTCTTTTGGTTGCATATGCTTGGAGCCATGCACAAGAGAATTACTACTGGTAGTTAGCTACTGAAAACAATTACTCCAACAGTAGGAGTTAAATTAAAAACAATGACACCAACAAAAGGATCAGTAATTTTAGTGTACTTCATAGGTTCATGACAGTTCTTGTTTAAAAAAAGGATTCTGGTTGTTAGGTAATCTGGAGAAGTCAATCATGACATGAGGCCTTGAGATTGCCTTTTTAGACTTGTAACCAGTTGGGGAGATCATAGATGAGATCAGGATCCACTTTTTGTGTCTGCATGGATCAGGATCTAGATCCCAGACAGACCAAAAGGATACCATATATTTCAATCATAATCAACCTGGGTCTCCATTTCTACTACAAAGGATGAAAGCAATAGACTGTGGCCTCTGGTCCCCTAAAATCTGAAATCATAATAAACCATGGCATTATGAAATACAATCTTATCTCCTCCTGCCTGTCTGGTTTTTGTTTGCTTCAATCAAAAGCCATATAATTATTTCTTTGTCTGTACACCTGCCTGCTTAAGTGTGACAGTAGTGGTGCATCAACTATTCCTTTGTCTTGTTGTGCCCTGGCCCCTGTAAAATGTAAAAAAAGTCATGATGGCTCACGAAGAGAAATGGCTGTGAATGATGGTAGGTGGAAGTTGAGGCGCTTGTGATCCAAGGGCCCAAGCTGG
Source organism: Hyparrhenia diplandra (assembly GCA_015847255.1). NCBI lineage: Eukaryota > Viridiplantae > Streptophyta > Magnoliopsida > Poales > Poaceae > Hyparrhenia > Hyparrhenia diplandra. Next base: position 194,058 of record JADLZK010009368.1, read on the forward strand.
GCACCGTGCTCAGCCAGGTGAAGAAGCTGGAGGCCTCCGTGCTGGTGCTCAGCCAATGCAAGCCATCTCCCTACTGCTGGCTAAGCTGGTAAGGCACTCAGCACCATACCCCCTTTCTATCTTATCCACTATGCGCGTGTCTTGGAAATGCATGTGAAGCTCTCAGAGGTCAACTATGGACAGTAAAATTGCTGTGTAATAGAATCTCTCATGATGCCAATCCATAGTGGTTCGTTTAAAAATGAAAACCCAAGTTTAGACTTCAGAACTACTCCAGTAACTTATACTATCTATACATGTCAGCAGAATATTCGACTGTTATCAGGTTTAGCTTATCCTCTCAACAGGTAAACAGTTCTTAAAACAGTAGGTCAAGGCTCTGGAGTGAGCTGATTGGCACTTGGTTAGTTGGTTTGCGTCTCAACATATACTCTCTGTAAGATGCTACTATTAATTAAAAACAAGGTAAAAAAGAATGCAATTATTAGAGGCCCTACTTACAAGTGGTGCCCAAACTATTTGCAAAGAATCCTTGCTCACCACCGTTCAATACTAGGGTCCATGCCTTTGGGTGAAAACAACCCTTTAGGATGCAGTGCCATGTGCGATCCATAAAATCCCAGATGCCATGGTTGTCCTTCTAGATACACCTTTCCCAAATAAAGCAACAACCATACACTGATACACACAGCTACCTACTACACTTTTGCTCCTATGTTACATTATATGTGGCCAAGGGGCATCTGAACCTCGGTGCTAAGTTGGATTATGGCAAATGAACACATCAGCCGTTGTGTGAGAAATTCCAATGCTGTAATTCTTTTATTTTTTCCAGCTTGCTACGAAGCAGCAGCGAAGAGTTTGTGGAGCAGTGCATCAACCAGGCGGAGTGCCTGACTCTGGCGGTGAGGAAACAGAGCAAGGGCGTCGGTGGGTACCTCGTCAGCTCCCGGTGGCAGAAGAACTTCTGGCTCCTGGCCTGACGACCATTTCGCCTAAGTAGTTACTACCGCTGCAAGATCAGTTTTACTCGCATATAAGTACCTGCTGTCATTTCGTGTAACCAAGTGCGTCACAAGAAAAACCATCTCTCTCTCCCTCTGCCATGCCGTGTAATAGTATGCGTCCGTGGATCATCCTTGCCTCTCCTGTTGTAAAGCCCAAAGAGCCCCCAAATCTGACCACCCTCCTACAAACCTGTATCTTCCCCGCCGTGCGTGTAATCTGTACTGAACCGTCATGTAATGCTGCATAAATGACCAATTCTGTTGTACGGTGCTTCTTGTTTGCTGGAATTGACTTGAGCCTCTAAAGTTTGCCGATTACGCTACCGGACGAGACTGATTGCGTAACCACGAGAGAACAGCGCAAAATCAGGATGAAAACATCGGCAAGACCAAGACGACGTTTCCAATGCAGTAGAGTAGCTCGAAATCGGAAATGCGACTCGCGCTCAAGCTTGGGTAGTAACCAGCGAAACCAGTGGGGCGTCGCGGGGTTGGGACTTGGGAGGCAACGGGGCAAAGAATTAAACGATTATTATGATCGATGGCAGGCGATGACGCAGATGGCAGCAGGCAGGCCTCTATCTTGCAACAATAACAATGTTTCAGATCTGCTTGGTTATTATACTTAATGGCCACAGAGGTTCAGCACTGAAGCTCTAAACCGTGCATACAGTATGTTGCTAATACGAATTTGGCAATTGATACGGGTATTAAACCCCAACCACCACCCTTAATACAGTTGTCACACCAAATATACCACTACCAGGGATCCGTCTCTGCACAGTAAATAACTCGTAAATATTGGCTCCGGTACAGTACAGCTGCCCCTTTCAGCATACCGTAGCAAGCAACGAGTATTTATCAAGGCTGTCCTCGCGGCTACGGACACGCTGAATTATGAACAGACAGCTGCACGCGCTAGATCGGGACCAATAACGTTCAGTGTTTCCCACACACACGTCATATAGGCTAATAGCCTGCAGCATCAGCACCATCATCACTCAGATATTATGGTGGCCTTACAAGAGGCAGCTAGTCTCATCAGAAGAAGACCCCTACTACTAAGTACACCCAACTCAGCACCCCAGTCAAGGTCCCCATCATAATCCAACAAGGACCATGCGCATGAATGGTTCAGCAGCCTAATAATTGTTGCAGAAAACAGCAGAGGCAAGTCAGCGTGGGGACAAAGATGGGGCCAAAATCAGGGTAAGATTCAAGTTTAACTGAGCAGAGATTCAGGAAGTACTGTAACCTGACGAGGCTGAAGCTCCAAAATGTTCTAAGTAAATCCTGACGAAGCTGAACACTAAAATTTTCCATGCTAATGCAACCATTAGGCACAGAGAGAACTCGATCAGTGAATAGGCTACTAGCAGTGGCTCGACTGTCTCCATCCATATGGAAAAAGACCAGCTTCTTTGGGGAGATTTCAAATTAAGGTTGGGTATCTCTGAATTCAGTGGGTTTGCTGTTGACCTAGGCTTTTTCATTAAAAGTATTGATCAGCTAAGCAGTGTGGACAATCCCTTCACCCGTGATGAAATTGATAATATTACCAGAAACTTTCCAAATGATAAATCACCAAGCCCCATAGCTTCAGTAATGAATTCACGAAGAAATGTTGGTGTGTTATTAAGGATGAGTCTATAGTTTGTGTGGTGCCTTCTTCAACAACTCTGTGCCTTAGAAGAATTAACTCTTCCTACATTACTCTCATCCCAAAGGTTGATGGTGCCAGGTTGGTTTCTGATTTCAAACCTATCTAACTTCACAACTCTTCGATCAAGTTGGTCACTAAGATTCTGGCAAACATGCTGTAGCTCATCATAACCTCCCTCATTCACAAAAATCAATATGACTTCATTAAGAAGAGGACAATTTAAGAAGAGGATGTTAATTTTTTTTACAACCTCAACTTTCCTAAATTTTAACACTTATAATCACCACAACGCATTAGTAATATAGACTGCTCTAGTCTAGAATACTCGTTTTAACTCTATTTTTTTATTTTTATAATACATATACATGTGTAGACTAAATATATAATTGTTTTTTGTCCAAAATTTTGGGTATTCATTTTTTAAAAAAATCATGCACACTCACTCTATGGTCACTCAGGTCTCCCCGGCCCGAACCCTGCCTGAAGTTGGCGTCTCAGGTCACGCCGGCCCAAAGCCTGCCTGAGGTTGGAGTGATGAAAGTATTGGAGCTTTAGGGGCCTGCTTCTTCGGATGCAGTGGCGGGCCTATGTTAATTCAAAGGGTATCGCAGGAGGTGATCCAACACGCCCCAGAGTATTTCGGCCTTTCGCATGGCCGACACCGGCCCAGCCCAACCCACTGAGAGCAAGCAACTTCGGCTTCGATTAGCATTGGGCCGGAGTCCACGTCTTGCCGAGGTGCGTCAGAAACCGCACCCTGTAGCAGCGCCTCTCAAAAACCGTCGGATCAAATGGCGGGCTGCGATGGCACATGTGGTGTCGACATCCCTGGCCTGGAAGCATTCAAGCTCAGGTGTCATCAGTCCATGCATAGTCATGTCTTCTCCAGCGAGCATCTTGCATGTTGACGTGCAGAGCTCCAGCGAGCGGCGTGCGTGGTGCTGACGCCTGTGCTTGACCGCGCCTGCCTCCCATCGTCGAGCTCTCGGCAGCTCGTCAGCAGAGCCAAATCTGAAGTGTGCTTACTAAAATGTTTCTTTTTGTGTGCAAATCTGATGTATTTGCAGAGCCAAAATGGCTTTGTTTCTGTGCAAATCTGATGTTGCAAAGTGTTGTTCTCCGTTAACAGAGGGAATACCTCAAGATTTGTTAATGCAATACCTCAAGATCGTTGAGGCCTCTGATTTCATTGTATAGTGAAGCGGACGCGACCAAGCAGACCCAGCTGGTCCTGTTGCAGAAGCTGGGGATCGCTCCACCCTCACCCTCCATTGGATCTGAAACGGTGAGGCTTTTCAAGACCATGTTACGCCAGCCATCATCAATGTTGCAGGCCGGCCACGACAACGCTCTTGGGAGACCAATTTGACCCGGTTGCCCTCAACTTAAACACGCTGGGGCTCGAGGACGATGGGTCCTCGGTTTGATGGCCGCGTAACTCTCTTGTCGCACAAATTGTTATGGTGTAATTACAACCTATTGCTATTCTTGTGTGTCGTGTGAGTGGGGTGGTAATCCTTGGATTGCCCTATTTGTAACTTGAAAAAACTGCTTTGCTTAATGATATACGTGCTGTTGCACGCTGAAAAAAAAAATCATTGTATAGTAGACATGAAGAAGTACATAAACCGTAGACAAGTCAATGAGTCAATCCAAACATAGGTTCACGGCGTGCATGCCTCCGGACATCCATGTCTACCGTCCATTGCTTGCAGTGTCTACCGTCCATTGCTTGCAGTATTGGAACGAGAGAAAGAGAGAGACGATTGTTGTTTCCGAGCATTGAAATGAGAGAAAGAGGGACGTTTGTTTCTCTGCAGCGATAGTGTCGCTGCCGGCTGGAGCAGCAGCGCCCGCGTTTGGATTTCAAGCTATGCATGCCGCCAAGAGCACACTGTGGGCAGTAAAAGCTGGGACATGCCGCTGCGTGTACCCGGTTCCCCAACGCTTCCTCCACGCCCGTGTTCTTGTGGGGAGGCTCTTCTTCTTCCTCTCCCTCTCCATCTCTTCTGCTCCATCACCCTCCCCGTATCTCCATTGCTGCACCAGCTGTAGAGGCGGCCCGTCGCTTCCTTCATCTTCTCCACCCACCCAGCCAGTGCGCTTCAGCAGCCATGGAGGACTTGTCCGTGGAGCTCCGGACGATGGCGGACGTGGAGGACACGGCCATCTCCGCAAGGTACTTCCGCCAAGAGGACGAGGACTCAGCCGAAGAAGCCATCAGGAGCTTCTTTTGGCCCAAGGCGGAGAAGACCAATGCCAAGCCCGCCAGCCAGAGCGAGCTCCAAACTCTCTGCAACAAGTACGAGGTACCGGCTGGTTACACTCCTATGCGCCCCGGCAGCGCCTATGGGGCCTGCCTGCCGCCGCCGCCGGGTTTCATTTGCGTCTACGCCGACGCGCTAGAAGCCGGCATGCGGCTTCCCCTCCATGACTTCTACGTGGCGGTGCTCCTCCACTATGGCCTGGCGCCGAGCCAGCTCGCGCCCAACGCCTGGCGTTACATGGTCGCCTTCGTGATCCTCTGCAACGAGGTTGGCGTGGACCCGTTGCTATCGGTGTTCCGCTTCTTCTTCTCCATATGCAACCAAAGCGGGTGGTACCATTTCAAGCACTACGCCGTGGAGCACTCCGGTGAACCCAGTGCTAGCGGCCTCCGCCGCCTCTTTACTGGCTTGCAGCCTATGGTCAACGACTGGAAGACCAGGTTCTTCCTCCTCAAGTCCCCGTCGGCCATGCCTTGGCCATGCCCGGTGAAGTGGGCAAAGCCATGTAGGGATTCTGTTCGCACGCCGCCAAAGACGAAAGAGACGACCATGGCCATAACGAAGCTGCTGGAAGGAGCGGGGGCTCAGGCGGCCTTGATCTCAAGTCGTTCCTCAGGCGGCACGGGCACCATCTGCCGGTCGGCGCGCAAGCAACCCTCACTCCGGAGCAGAGGGCGGTGAAAGTGGAAGCCGCCGCCGCCGCCGCCGCCGCCAACAGGCCTAGAAACGAACCGACAGCGATGGGGAAGTGCAAATCGCCTGCAGATGTCCCTACTTCATCACAGCAGGGGAACGACATGGGTGGATTCCGCAGCAGCATCAATGGGACGTCAGAGTACGGGGACCTCGTCGCGGCGCAGATTTGCAAATACGAAAAGGAGCTGCGGCAGAGCGAAAGTGAGCTCAAGCAGCTGAACGATAAGCTCGCCGAGCTAGAACGGGTGAGCAAGGATAAGGATGCCCAGCTGGCCCGGGTCACCAAGGAGCATGCCGCCGAGGTCGCCCAGCTCACCAAAAAGCATGCCGCCCAGGTTAAGCAGGTGAATCGGGAGCACACTGCTAACATTGACCGCCTGAAGCAAGACATACAGAAGGAGGTGGGAGCCGTGAACGAAAAGGTTCACGCCTTGACCAGGCCTCAGTGAAGCGCAGCCTGGCTGCAGCGCGATTGAAGTCTCTCATGAACATGTAAGTTGTTTGGCTAGATCATGACAAAACTTTTGTTTTGCTGGAGCATTTTGGTTTTCATTTTTAGCTCTGATGAGTGCACATGCCATTTCATACTTGCAAATTATAGGTGTGTGGTCCATTTCGTGGTCATGAAAAAGCACTTGATATAGTTTGGCACCATAATGCTAAGAAATGATAATGGGATAGTGAATAATTCAATATCTTCTATGGAATTTCCTTGTTTAGGGACTTGCATTTGTGTATTATATAGTAATTAAAAAGATTACTTCAAGAAAAAAAAATGTGAAAAGGGTAAAATTTGGAAAATATATTGAAATAACAATATGTGACAAAGTGGGACAGCGACCCTTTTGACCCTGGTCCTTGAATGGGGACAATGTCCCAGGGTACGTCATGGAACGTGACTTCAACCAATTAGCCCTTGTCCTTGTGATGGTTTGAAATCTGGAAAACCTAGATGCCATATTTCAGATTGGAGGTATTAGAGATATGAATAAGTCTAGCTCATGTATATTGAGATCCACCCCTCCCTAATGGGAGTGAGGTGTTGTCTCAATATTCTAGGAGGTTGTAAACTTTAGATTGTCAAACAATAATTATAATATATTGGTATTGTAATTGCTTAACATAACAAATGTGGTATCTGTACTAAATTTACTCTCTTGTTTATCCATGTTCATGCATATTGTTGTCTCTAAAGCCAAGAAAAATATCTTTTCATGGTTTGGTTGATCATATCATTGACAAAGGAGTGGTTGTCCATACGATATGCACATGTCACAATCATACACCTGAAACACAGTCTAGAGGGTGCTAGGAATTTAAAGCTGCTCTTATACATCTTTGAATTAATGGAAATGGGGTGGGGGGTGGGAGATCCCTCGGTTCAAAAATGTTCATGCATATTGTTGAATGGGGTTCGACTGAGGTGATATTCACCAGCAGAAGTGAAGCTCTTGCATCACTGAAGAGATATAATAATGTGCGCCTTGATGGGAAGGCAATGAAGATTGACTTCTTTCTTTCTTTCCCTCACGCACATTGCATAACTTGTTGGATACTTAAACACACGAATCATCCCTCAGTGTTTTGCTGGAAAGTGCTTCGACATGCATGTTTTGTTTCAAGTAAGTAAGTAAACCATGCCATTTTATTGAGGGGTACTTTGCACAACGTGTCTCTAGATGGAAAAATCTATGGGTTTCTCAACAAAATCTTTATACAACTGCCTGATCCACGGGGGTGTTGTCTGAAGCTTGCTATGGAAGTGTAAAATACCTCTCCAAGTGAAAGTCTTTCTCTGGCAGGTCTTCCATAACAAGTTTCAGACAACATTAGCTCTGAAAAAAAGAGGATGGCATGGGAGCCCCTGTGTTGTATTTGTCCTACTATTTAATCTGTTAATCATCTTTTTTTTTTGGATGTCCTTTTCCTCAATACATTTGGTGCTGCATTAGGGATGCATTTGGCCTTATGATTTTTCTATATCTACTCATGATTTCGAATCACAATGGCTGCCAAGGAGGCTTGGGATACCCAAAAGGATTTGTTTTGTTATCTTTGCATTGATTACTTGGGCGGTTTTGAAAATAGAAACAAAATGGCTATTGAGAAACGCTTTCCTAACTCTCCTGACGAAGAGATTAACATGATTATCAACTTGATGCAGCTCTCGGTCGACCTTCAGAAGGAGAAAGACAGAAGCTGTTTGAAGCAGATGGCGATGATGAAGAAAGAGCAATACGCCGGACCGTCGCTGGAGTTTGCAACCATTTAGCTCTAGGATGCTGGCTCTGAGTTCTTTACTCTGTATTGTGCCTGTGTGTTGTACTCTATTTCAGTTGCTTTACTCCTAGGTAGGAGCAGTCTGTGCTTTTCTTTGTTTCTCTTGTCTAGAGTCCGTTCGGTGCTCCATGGTAGGAGCGGCTGTCCAGAGTGGTGTAGCCTTGTAGGTTTGACGTTGGGTCGTTACCGTAAAACTGGTTTTGCCCATTTGTAAAACTCTTATTGGCTTTCTTAAAAGCCGAGTTAATCTCTGTTAAAAAAAATAGAAAGACTTGGTTGTTGTACTGTACCCCCAGTTATTCCTAGGATACGCATTTTAGTTTCAATTAGCATAAATGTTTTTCTCCCTCAGGGCTGTTTAGTTTCATATTCTAATTCCTGAGCAATTTTTCCTATCTTTAATGAAGTCTAAAGAAGCAACGAACATCCTCAGGGCTGTTTAGTTTCATATTATAATTCCTAAGCAATCTTTTCTATCTTTAATAAAGTCTAAAGAAGCAACAAGCATGCACAATATCAGCCCCACAAAATGTGCTGACCGTGGTGCTGGAGTAGGAGGCACAGCTTGATTGGTGTGTAACTTGAATCCAATCCTAGTTTCTCTGAGAAACAAGAGTAAGGTGCGATAAGAACCATTAGGAATGATGAAAGCTTACGAAAATGCAGAGATACACTGACATACTGAACATGACATCTGCGTAATCTTGTGACAGCTTTCTTCCGGACAGGCATCAAGCGATCTAAGCCGTGCAACCATTTGAGTTGGCTCTTGTCGGAAGAACCACCCTTAATAAAGTTGTCACACCAAATACTACGAGTACTATCAAGGATGTCCTCGCGGCTACGGACACGCTGAATTATGAACAGACAGCTGCAAGCGCTAGACCGGAACCAATAACGTTCACTGTTTCCTACACACAACACATGTCATATAGTAGCCTGCAGCATCAGCACTCTATTATGGTGGCCTACAAGAGCCAGAAGCAGCTAGTACACCCAACTCAGCACCCCAGTCAAGGTCCCCATCATAATCCAACAAGAACCATGCTCATGAATGGCTCAGCAGCCTAATAATTGTTTGCAGAAAACAGCAGAGGCAAGCTGGAATGAAGTCAGCGTGGGGCACAAAGGTGGGGCAAAAATCTGCGTAAGATTCAAGTTTAACTGAGCAGAGTTTCAGGAAGTAATGTAACCTGACGAGGCTGAAGCCCCAAAATGTTCTAAGTAAATCCTGGGGTTGTTCACTTGTTCTGGTCATTCGGTTACTCTAATCTGCGTGCTATCCGTAGCACTGGAAACAAAACAAAATAGGTGTTCTGTTTTTCTTTCTGAAAGTCCTGTACCGAAAGAAGCTAAGAGCGCTTGCGTCTCTTTGCGCTCTCGTCAACAAAGGACTCCCATTTACCGTGGTCTAGCTTGCTGAGATCTTCTAGGTCTCCGATCGAAAGCAGGTAGTGCGTAAGCTTCACCAGCTCGTGATCATCATGCCTGTTCGAGTGTGCTTTCCTGAATGGCTTGATCACGAGACCGTTCTGTGGATTCATGACGAAATTCCTTCTTAGATCATCAAACATGATGGTATTCTTTTCGTTGTAGTACTGCATATGAAGAAGATACAGCAAGTGAGCAAAGAATTGGATGAGAACCCAAAACAGTGTCACATTAAATTGGTAATACAAGAAGCACAGAAATTGAACACTAACCTCAGGGAATTGAGCCCAAATGACACCAAGAGGCTTGCAGTCAAAAGTTTTCTTTCTACTTTGATTTTCGGATTGCACAGTTATCATAGCCAAGTGATCCATAAGAGCAGTAATTTTGTAGTCAGGGTTGCCAAGAACTCCAAGTTGTTCCATTTTCAACTCCACCCATTTCATACTGCGTCCAAGGGTCAAATCTTATTACTTTGCCTTAGCAGTTTCAAATCAGAATCATAACCAATTAGCTGATAGACGACGGTGCCAAAAAGCTTACCTAGTTGCTGACCATATCATGATGTCATATTTTGAATATGCAGCTGTGAGGAACTGGTGAAGATCTGTGAAGAGGATTATGGCACGCAATTTAAATGACAGCACACTAGTGGAATGTAGTAGATTAACAGTGGTGCTGAAACATCCTCTTACATGGGCGCATGAGTTCCATAGGATTCTCAGCCGTTGACTTATGGTCAAACAGAGTATAGTCAATGTCAAGGACAAGTAGCTTCTTTCCTTTCCGGCAAGGATTCAAGAGCTTGATCTATAAGAACATACACCAAAAAGCATATCAATCACTGCCTAATTTAAGAGCTCAATAAGCAACAGCATCAACAAAAGCAACATGACACACTCCTAACTGTTCCTTCATGTTATTGTCAACTCCAGTATTAAAAGTAGGTAGAGAAAACAAGAGACACTTAGTTATGGTTAAGTAATGCTCGGATAATAATAACATAGTGAATATAATAGACTTTCAAACAGGTAAAAAAACTGTAAACCATATAGCATTAACTTGAGAAGTAATAACATGCACCTTATATTGACTTGCACGCCGCTTTAATTTTTGTTTGTAGACATCTTTATCCTTAATGGCTGTAGCTTCATTCTGCTCAAAGTCAAAATCATCGAGTAACTCCGGATCATCTTCTTGGCCGACAAATATTTCTTCTTCAATAGTACTGAAATTTAGAAGAGGCAACTTTAAATGCATACAAATTACTATGAGGAAACAAGGCAACCTTTGAAGGCTTGAGATAAATGGTCACAGTAAAGGAATGATTAAAAAGCTTTACATGAATTATATAATCATTTTCTTGACCGAAAATGAATTTATATAACCCTGCTGGACGTTGAGTAAAGATAAGACAACTAGACAACTGATCCATTGTGCACAACAAATACTTCACTATGGCAGGATGACCACGGAATTGCGTATTATGGTTCTCAGAGTCAGAGATACCCTTAGGCATCAAACATGATTCACTAAAAGCCATAGCAATAACTGCCAATTAGATATTTTAAAACTAAGGAACTCAAAATCGAATCTGGGAGTGGTATTCAAGTGAAAATTATGCATTATCTTACCAAATCAGCAGGTATGAAAACCTATCTGCTACACATATGAAGGTTTTCACCCAATAGTAATGCTCGCTTAAGTGTGCAAATATGTCAGTGGCTCACTGCCATGAACTCAAGATGCATCTTTATCCTCAAACTGTCTCATCCCGCCCACTCTACACTAAGAATCTAAGATAGCCATGAACTCATGGTCCACATATGTCCGAAAACTCAAAAAAAAAATGAAAAAAAAAAGACACTCCAAACAGAAAAGAAAAGCTTCATATGATGGCTGTACAGATTAAGCATAAGGTGCAGAGCACAGATGCATATTAACAAAATTCAACGGGCAATGGTCTAAATTTGGGAGATTTGGCAAAACTTTGTGACTTACTCTCCCAATCCCAAATTATAAGTCATTCCAACTTTGTTGGACAGTCAAAGCATATCAAGTTTGGCCAAATTTTATATGATAAAATAATAACATTTATGATATTAAATAAACACCATTAGATTCTTCATTAATTATATTTTCATGATATACCTATTTGATGTCATAAATGTTTATAATTCTCTTTATAATTTTGGTCAAACTTGAGATGCTTTGACTCTCAAAGAAAGTTAGAATGATTTATAATTTGGAACTGAGGGAGTAGTAAGAACACAAGTAAACAATCTGTAAACTATAGGGACTGAAGGAGTAGTAAGTTACACTGCCATGGCTAATAAGCCGCTCTGAAATAGTAAATCAGATCATATTATCTACGTAACATGTCAACTGAAGACATCCATTCCCAATAGGCGTCAAATAACCATCGATATTTGTAGGATTTGGAGAATTGTCCATCATGACAGTAGTAACATGACATCAAATACTAATACTACACAAATGGTTTGATCATTGGTGAAGTCAAGCTAATCCAAATCAAAATGAACTGCTCGTCAGTCATTACCTTACAGCAAAATGTGAATATGTAATCAAACTGCAATTGTTTATGGTTCGAGCAGGTAGTAACATAAGACATCTCATTCCCATCTCTATAAGACCAAACTGAACCTAGCACATGCTTCTGCGAAAAGGTTCCCAAATCACACACAGAAAAATGGAAGTAGGGGACTGGAGGTTTCCATAACCCCCAGAAAATTCCACTCCACTATCTCAATCCACAGACCTAACCAAGCACCACGATTAGATAACGAACACCATCACGACGAAGACAGATCAACCAAAGGAGTCCACCAAGTGTACCTCCCCGAACTCCGATCCATTCCGCAACCAGTACCCAGCGGCCCGGCAGATATTCACAGACCAACTCTCCAATTCGACGCCAACCACAAGTTGAACCGAAATCACGCAGGCGAGGAGATGGGAGGGGTTTGAGGAGGAAGGGACGGGGAATCGCATCGCTTACCCGATCATGCTGATCTTCCCGTTAGGCTTGAATGGGATGGAGGAGAGGAGGGTGGAGTCGTCGATGTCCTTGAGTATGAGCTTGGGGTAGAGCAGCGTCTGACGCTTGGGGAGCACCCCGGTGACCTCGCAGATGCGCAGCTTGAGCTCACCCAGCGTATCGTCCCCCACCATCCGCACCGTCTGCTCCTGCCCGCGCCACTTCACCACTAGCGTCATCTCCTCCGGCGGCGCCGCCTCCGCCACCGCGGCGAGAGAGGCCGCGTCTACCGCCGAAGGTCCGGCTGCTGATGAGGACGAGGCCGTGTCCGCCATGGGCTTTGGCTGCGAGGAAGTTCGAATAGGAGAGGAGGAACGAAGGGTTCGGTTCGTCCCCCGACCCACCCGTGGCAGGAGAGGAAGGAGAACCGACCGACTCGCGTGGTTTGTTTGTTGAGGCTTTTTCATGGATACCATTATAAAAACTGTCTTGCTCACCAATACCATCGAAAAATTTGATTTATCATGTGTGCTTGGCGTAATTTTGAACTCTTCCATGTGTGTCATTCCGTCCGCGAGGTGTTAGATTCCTGCCGTTTGAGGACCTGACGTGTGGGCCCGACACTGGAAAATGACCTCCTTGCCCTCCTCTTCTTTTTTTCTATTTTCTATTTTCTTTTCATTTTCCCTTTATATTTTTTTTTCTTTTCTGTTACCTTTTATTTTTTTCTCCAATGGGGGCCGGAGTGTAGGCACCGAGCGGCTCGCCCTCCCCGCTCTCCGCTGCGACGCAGCCAACGCCGGCGAAGCTCGCCCATACAGGTCCCGTCCGGCGCATGAGCACAAGCAGTGCGCGCGCCTAGCTCCTCCGGCCCCGGCCAGCCGCCCTGCCCGCCGCGGGCGAGATGGGCGCGGGTGTGGGGAGCGCCGCCGCCTCCACCTCGTGCTCCGGCGAGATTCCGCGGCGCTGCTCGCCCGCGCGTGGCCGGTGGAGCTGTCGCCCGCGCGGCCCGCGACGCTGCTCGTCCTCCCCGTACTCCACCGCCTCCTCGTCCTCCACAACGCCGCCGCCTCGCCTCCTGCTCCTGCTGCTGTAGCGGCGGCGCCGCCGCCACGGCCACCGGCTCCTCGTACAGCGAATTGGTGGCGACGAATGAGGCGGGGCCCCACGAGTCGGTGGAAGTGGTCGAGGTGTCGCTGCGCCTGCCCGCGGTGGTGGCCGTGAACGCCGTGGTGGTGGAGGTGGACGAGGCGTTGGGGGACTTGGGCTTGCCACCGCCGCGGAACAGGGACGACGTCGAGGAGAAGACGGTGGAGAAGAGCTTGGAGCCGATGTCCACCACCGGCGGCTGCCGCAGCGTGAAGCTTCTGCAGATCCCCTCCTGGACGGCCAACCCGTGCCCGACATGGTGGCCGCCACCGCGGGCACGACGATCTCGGGTACGGTAAGCTGTTGCGTTCTCGGAGCTTGGAGCGGGGGCGGATGAGCTTGGTCCCGGCGCCGCTGGTAGGCTCGCCGCCGGCGAGATCCCGACCCTCCCCTGCCTGAGTCCGATGGAGAGAGAAAGGATGGAGAGGAGAGGAGGAGAAAGAAGAGGAGGGCAAAGAGGTCATTTTCCAGTGTCGGGCCCACACGTCAGGTCCTCAAACGGTAGGAATCTAACACCTCGCGGACGGAATGGCACACATGGAAGAGTTCAAAATGACGCTGGCACACATGATAAATCAAATTTTTCGGTGGTATTTGTGAGCAAGGCAGTTTTTATAATGGTATCCATGAAAAAGCCTCTTGTTTGTTGCAGGGAAAATCTGTCGAACGTGTTTGTTTCCGTGTAGAGAGTGCCCGAGCCCGAATGGACAGCCAGGCATGTTTGAATGGACAAGGACCACGTTTGGATCAGCTAAGTTTTAACCAGTTAAAAAAATACTAGTGTCAGTGTAGAGGTGTTTAGACTAATTACTAATTGTGGCTAAGTTTTTACCAGTTAAAAAATACTAGTGTCAGTGTAGAGGTGTTTAGATTATATCCTTCCTAGTAGATATTAGTGCTCCTCTGCTTTTTTTCTCATTCCAGCTATCTTCTTTCGCACTCGCACACCTGGTGTCCATGTCCATCAGCGCTTGTCTTCTCATACATCCATGCTCATGGCTGATGGTGTGGAATGGTCGAGGTGAACACGATGGGTGGTGGCTCAGCGTGGCTTCTGGTGTCGACTGGTGGGCACATCGTGGAAGCAACCAAGGAAACACCTAGGGGAGTAAAGGTCTGATCGACGGTTAGCAAATAGATGACTTAGGTGAGGAGGCCAGATCGACCATCAACATAACCACATCGATGACCACACGAAGCTCTGTCACTGGTTACTTTAGCCGGGCGTGCTAGGCGCCGACCAGGCGGCCCACCTAGTGGCCCACGAAGGCCCGCCCAAAGACGCCCCCGTCGTCGTCAACCTCGATTTGTCTTCCTCACCCCCCCCCCGCCACCTCCCCTCCCCTCTTTTCTTCTCCCCTCGAGAAACCCTAGCGCCATTGTCGCCGCCGCCCGAGCTCGAACCCCGCCGCCATGGACGACCTCCGGCTCCCCCCCGCCGCCTACCCGTACCCGGCGGGATGAGGCCGCCCCCGCCCGGCTTCGGCGGGCGCGCCGAAGCTCATCGGCCGAACCGCCACCACCGTCGTGTCGACGGGTCGGCGGCCGGCCGGCCGAATCGACGGCCGGGGTCACAATAGAGGATAGGGGGCAACGCGGGACACTAATCTTCGCCGGAACGCCGCCAGCCTCGCCGTCTTCTCGAGCCCCGTCGTCGCCGTGGGCCTCGTGAGCAGCCGTGGGCCGCGCCTTTAAGGGTGGTCGGCGCGACGTCCGGCGCCGACCGAAGATCGGCCACTTTAGACATGCGCTCTCCTATTTGTGATCTTTACCGGAACGCATCTAGAAGTTTTGGAAAACCTCGGGTAATAACCTAGACGAGATCCAAAACTGACAAGACGGCTATGCTCGTTACAAAAAAATGCTGGGCAAATATGCCAAACTGATCGATTAACAACACTGGCAAAGCTCATACACACAAAGAAGAAGAAGGAAAAAAAAACTAGCACATGTATACGAGCCTTGCAACCTACCGCCTCTGCGGTTCACAACCTACCTCGGCGCATAGCCGTACACGGCCAGTGAAAAGTACGGTAGACGGTAGTATATAAACACTGCACCTTCGGCGTGCAGATCAACAGCAGCAGCAGCAGCAGCAGCACGTAGCAACAACAAGACGGGGCAGAGATCGATGACCGGCGTCGTCGCGACGGTGGCCATGGTTGTGGTCGTCGCCGCGTTAGCGGCGCTGGTGGCTGCTGCGGCGGCGGCGGGAAGAGGAGCAAGGGCCACTGAGGATGAAAGATCAGGCAACACGCCGGCGGGACGCAGAGAGGTCACGTACGACGGCAGGGCGCTGATCCTGGACGGCGCCAGGAGGATGCTCTTCTCCGGCGAGATGCACTACCCTCGCAGCACGCCTGAGGTACGTCGTGCTCATGCCAGTCATGCGTGCGCCGTGTACTCGATCGTGTGTGCACCGCTTCGATTTGCGGTGTTTTTTCATCTCCTCTCAGGCGAGGTTTGATCGTCTTGAAGCTCATCGATCGTGTTGCATCCGAATTTTGCTTTCTCCGAATCTGAACTCCTCGTGATTCCCTGAATATCTTCAGCTTAGCCAGTTTTACTGCACCATAAAAATTTCTGGCCACTTGCACTCTTGCAACCGCCGGACACTCGGTGCTCTTTACTGTTTTTTTTGAAGAATTAAATTGCTCTTTACTGCTTGATGAAACTTGCACTCTTGCAACCGACCGGACACTCGTGCTCTCTACTGTTTTTTTTTTTTTTTTTGGACAATTAAATTGCTCTCTACTGCTTGATGAAACGGTAAGATGCATGTGAGGTCACAGACCATGCATGCGCGCACAAGATACTATATTTATTTATAACTCTTTATATTCATATACTCCAAAAAAAAAAATTTAATTATTTAATTAAAAATATTATTTAAAAAAAGATCCTGAGACAGGTAGGAGGGATCAACTGAAGCTGAAAACCATAGGCCAATGCAAATTAGCCATTCAGTACTTCACTTTTCTACCTTTAAAATACAGGATGTGCTTTTTGCTTTAACGGCGTGGAAGTTCGAAGATTGCATCCCCAAAATAAGCATTGTAGTGTTCTGTCGATAGAACTCTGAGTCACTGCATGAAAGAAGAGAAGGAAAATAAAGAGACGAGATCACTGCATGCAAGAAAGAAGGAAAATAAAGAGACGAGATCATACTGTAATATAAACGGCAGGCACGTAAATCTTTGTTATGAAATGTTACTTTCTTATTTGGTCCACATATGCCTAGACTGGTGTGCAGTGTGTGACATATTTGTTTGCACTTACATGCCTTCACATCTACTCGTATCTGGGACACCAAAAGTGCCTAGCAATTGTCATTTCACATGCAAGGTGAACTAGACATTATTAGGAGCGAAAAACAGAGATGGTTAGTAATGGAACAGTCAAGCACAGCAGCACAGCACTGCATACATTTGAATTAAAAAAAAGTACAACGTTATATTTCATTCTTATATATCAGGAATAATAATCGTATGAAGCAAGAAGCATAAAATTTCATTCCTTGTACAGATGTGGCCGGACCTCATAGCAAAAGCCAAGAAAGGTGGCCTGGATGTCATTCAAACATACGTCTTCTGGAACGCACACGAGCCTGTTCAGGGGCAGGTAGGTGATATATAAAATCTCATCTCATATGCCAAACTTACAAGTCAGACTACCAAAAAAATTGAGAACTTAGTATAGGAGCGTTTTGTAACAATGGATTCTTCTAATTCTCTTTTGCTGGATCAGTTTAACTTCGAGGGAAGATACGATCTGGTGAAATTCATCAGAGAAATCCATGCTCAAGGTCTCTATGTAAGCCTCAGAATAGGCCCCTTCGTTGAGTCAGAGTGGAAATACGGGTATGAAAGCATGAAATGCAAGATTACCATTTCCATTATCTCCAGGCATAGTTATTATAATTTGCTGAATTCAGTACTTCAAACATACAAAGGACAAAGAGACAAAGAAAAAAACAAAGTTCCTAATTGA
Organism: Hyparrhenia diplandra; assembly: GCA_015847255.1. Lineage (NCBI taxonomy): Eukaryota > Viridiplantae > Streptophyta > Magnoliopsida > Poales > Poaceae > Hyparrhenia > Hyparrhenia diplandra. The sequence continues at coordinate 211,539 of JADLZK010009368.1, forward strand.
ATCTCTTCTATTCATGCAGAGGCTTACCCTTTTTGGTTACGTGGCATCCCAAACATTACATTCAGATCTGACAATGAACCCTTCAAGGTATCCTGTTTCAAATAGCACACTTGAGATAGAAAGATCATCCCTTGCATGGTTAACAATTCAACTTACATTTTCTCAGCATAGTTTCTCCGTTCACTTACAGTACAGAACTGCACTACCAACAGTCCATTACTAGCATATATTACCAAAACGTTTCAATTTAATTTTAAGCAAGCAACAAAAAGATCAAGTAAAAATGTCAAAGATTTCACCTAGGCTGAAAACTCTTGTTAAATAAAAGAATGAAAAGGCAGATAGATAAAAGAGAACAAACTCATCAATGACCAAAATAGTGAAGGAATAGAGGTAATTTCATTTTTTTACACTGTTGTTTTGTCATGGTACATTATTTGTATATAACGTGCAGAGGCATATGCAAAAGTTTGTAACCAAAATAGTGAACCTGATGAAGCATGAAAGACTATTCTACCCACAAGGAGGCCCCGTAATCATATCACAGGTCAGTCACAGGAACTAAAGAACACTTGTCCTTTGAACTCTATATAAGGTGATTGATGTTTAAAATTCCAATCAACCTTGCAGATTGAAAATGAATATAAGCTGGTTGAGGCTGCATTTCATTCAAAAGGGCCACCTTATCTTCACTGGGCAGCGGCAATGGCAGTAAATCTGCAGACAGGTGTTCCATGGATGATGTGTAAACAGGATGATGCACCAGATCCAATTGTCAGTGACTCAGTGGCCATATTTATACCATTATAGCGCCTTATAAATTGAGATATGATTTTTTAAAATCAATGCAATGTTGATGATATGGTTTAGATTAATACCTGCAATGGGCTCACCTGTGGAGAAACATTTCCAGGGCCAAATTCACCAAGCAAACCGGCTTTATGGACAGAAAATTGGACATCTCGGTGCAGCAATAACTCATGCTTTTCTTCTAAAAATATTTCTACCATGTACTCCGTTTGGTGAAACACCTAACACAATATTTCCCCTGAATGTAGCTATCCTTTATATGGTCAAGATCAAAGATATAGATCAGCAGCAGATCTTGCCTTTGCAGTAGCACTGTTTATAGCAAGAAAGAAAGGGAGCTTTGTAAACTACTACATGGTAAGACAAATGAAGCTATAGACCTGACAAAACTATTTTCAAAAGAATCTCTTGCTACTTCTGTTACTCCTCTCACATGAATTGAGGTTTATGTAGTACCATGGTGGAACAAACTTTGGAAGGGTTGCATCTTCCTATGTAACAACAAGCTATTATGATGGAGCCCCTCTTGATGAATATGGTAAGTTGGTAACTTCATTTAACTTGCCCAATGTCCACTAACAACTAGTAACGGTACATTTTTTGTATCAAATATCCTAATAACATGGGCGCACAGATCAAGAAGGGCCACTGTATAAGATCACACAAAGGCCAATATGCCAGGTCATAAAGCATATCTAGTCAGTAATTGATGCTAGATGACAGCTTTAGGTGTCTTGATCCGATAACATTGAGAATCCTTCCACCACAGAAGCCTTTCTAGGACTCCCCTATGGTAGCTTTGGTGCAGAACCTCTACATGCAAAAGGCAGAAGTTCTGGATTTGCAGCATTGCTAATCTATACTACTCGCCATTTCTCCAGATATTGTACAAATAATACATCTTGTAGCAGTTGGAACTTGGAAGAATAGAGAGTTTCCTACAAAACCGTATTCCATAGAAATAGTAGTATGTTCTATTCAAATACTTAGTAATTACATTTCTCTCCTTAGAACTTCAGCATTTATATCATATCCATTGAAAGTGACAAACATACATCCAGGATTAATATGGCAACCAACATGGGCTCATCTCAGAGAACTGCACGCTGCAGTAAAGCAATCTGCAGAGACATTGCTTTGGGGAGCATATTCTAATCATTCATTTGGTCAACAACAAGAGGTGAAACTAGAGTAACCTTGCCTTTTTATATTTCCAATAAATTACTATATTTCATCAATCTAACTGAGAAAATTTTGGGGTATTGCAGGGGCATGTTTTTGTAACAGATTCTGGGTGTGTGGCTTTCCTGGTAAACTTTGACAAGCATAAGGTATCGACCATTCAATTTGGTGAAGAGGTGTTCCAGCTAGCTCCTAAGTCAATCAGTATCCTCTCACAGTGCAGGGAACTAATATTTGAAACAGGCAAGGTGTGCATGTTACATTCATGAAACTCAAATGTTCACTTACTGAACACCTTAAATGCTTCTTGAAAATTTTATGGCAGATAAATGCTCAGCATGGTTTAAGATCAGCACAAGTAGTGCAGCCTCTCAATCATGCTGATAGGTGGAAAATATTCAAAGAGCCAATTCCTGCAGTACCAAGTAAAATCTCACAAGTTGGAAACCAGCTATGCGAACACCTCTCAACTACAAAAGATGAAACAGATTATCTCTGGTACATTGCCACGTAAGATTAGCTTGTTCCCCTAGTTTATACCATTCGGCATTCACTCTAGTTTCTAGCACTTTCTTGAGCCCTGGTAACCATATAATAATGAAATTATGCAGGTACAACTATAGAAGAAATGGGAATGGCGACTTAGTGCTTAATGTTGAGTCACATGCACATATTTTACATGCTTTCATTAACAATAATTATGTTGGTAAGGACATAAACTCCACTCATGTTTGCAAGTATATGGAATTATGGAGTACACAACAGAAGTACAAATAGAAATGTTATTCGGTCTAGGCTAAGTTATTAATGAGTAATTAAAATTTCTTAAATGTATTTATGTCTGATATACTTTCCATGTTGTATTAGGAAGTGTGCACGGGAGTCATGATAAACCTGGCAACATCGTTCTCAATGCTTCTATTTCACTAAGGGAAGGACAAAACTCCATATCACTGTTATGCGCCATGGTTGGTTCACCGGTATAATGACAACTTATTCAATATGGCATATGGTCACAAACAACAAAAGCTAACTCATCTGTTTGTGTTGCTTGAAATGAAATAAATAAATAAATGACTAGAGTCATACCTTATGTTAATACCATTCAGATCCAATTTATATGAACAAAGCTGAAAAGCAATAGAAATGGGGGTAAGTTAGGATGAGAACAAATGGAACAGTTAGCCAAACAAAGAAAGCAGATTGCCAGAATCCTACATACTTTCTGAACTGATACTAATAGCTCAAAATGGAAAATGGAAAATGGAAAAAAAATCAAGGCTCCACATAAGTATTTAAAAGAGTGCAATGCACTGTGGGTCCCTTAACTCCCATATTCTCATCTGGGTTCATTAATTCAATAATTCTAAAAATGATCATATGGGCCCCTTTGAAGTGGTTCATTCGAATTGTGAGTTTAAGTCCATGATTAGACCTGGAGTGAATTTAGAATGAACCGCTTGAAAAGTTGAAGAACCAAAGTGATCATTTTGAGAATTCATGGATCCAGAAAATGGTGCATTTCACTCTATTTAAAATGTGTGAAAATTTTATGAATGCACGATACCTAGAATTTGCATTAACCTGGGGTTTCATACACCTACTTTAAGGCCTCCGGTGCATATATGGAGAGAAGAACCTTTGGAGTGCGAAAAGTGAGCATAAAACGAAGACAGCAGAGACCACAGTCCATAAACATTGAGCTGTGGAAACACCAAGTAAATCAATCCAAGCCAACATTGATTCTGAATTAATGGATCAACATCACATGCTCATTTTCAAGTGTGCAATGTATAGGTGGGCTTATATGGAGAAACAAATAAAATTTATACATCAGAAGGATCATCGCATGCAGAATGGACTGCAGTTGACAAGTCCATACACCTGCCACTTATCTGGTATAAGGTATGCAAGACATACACCGGTCCTGATATAGTTGATTTGCATATTTACTCAGTGTTTGGATTAACAGCTTGGGAGAATTATTGTTGTTTAACAGACAACATTTGACACACCATGGGGAAATGACCCTGTAACATTGAACCTAACTAGTATGGGAAAGGGTGAAGTATGGATTAATGGACAGAGCATCGGACGGTACTGGGTCTCCTTCAAAACCCCCAGTGGGCAACCTTCTCAGTCCATGTCAGTACTCAAACTAGTTCAGTGTAAAGTAAATTCTTTATGTACAATCATGACTGGCCAATGTAAAATGTCTTGTTTGGCTCTCTTTTCTAAGGTATCATATACCTCGATATTTTCTGAAGACTGGAGAGAACCTCCTTGTCCTTATAGAGGAAATTGGTGGGGACCCACTACAGATAACAGTAAACAAAATGTCCGTTACCAGAATCTATGGTACTGTCAGTGAGTACTCTACCCCCTCCCTCTTGTCACGCGAAAATCATCCAGCAGTTCACCTCCGGTGCCAGAAAGGCAAACGCATAACAGATATCGAATTTGCAAGCTATGGAAATCCCATCCAAGACTGCAGGGAATCTAGATGGAGCTGCCAAGGAAGTTGCCACGCAGAAATGTCTGAATTTGTTGTGAAGAATGTAAAATTTTGCCACCCCAGTGCAACCCGGTATAGTATTGCCAAGATGCTACAACAAAGCATAAATTCCTAATAACTGAATTACTGTCTTTGTTCTTTCAGGCTTGCCTAGGCAGAAGGAAGTGCGTCCTTCCAGTACGGGCAAACAAGTTTGGAGGTGACCCATGCCCCGAAATTGTAAAATCCCTTTCAGTTGTGGCAGTCTGTGGATGAAGAGAAGATGAACCACTTGAATCATAATCATATCACAGGTCAGTTAGATGAACTAAAGAAACTTGTCATTTGACTATATAAGGTGATTGCTGTGTAAAATTTCAATTACCTTGCAGATGGAAAATGAACATACGCTAGTTGAGGCCACATTCCATTCTAAAGGGCCACCCTATGTTCACTGGGCAGTGTCAACGGCAGTAAGTCTGCAGACAGGTGTTCCGTGGATGATGTGTAAGCAGGATGATGCCCCAGATCCAATTGTCAGTGACTCAGTGACCATATTTATACAGTTATAGTGACTTATAAACTGAGATATGATTTCTGAAAATCATTGATGATATGGTTTAGATTAATACTTGTAATGAGCTTGTTTGTGGGGAAACATTTCTAGGGCCAAATTTGCTAAACATTTCAAGAATTGCAAGGTCTACTGGTCTACTGAATTTTCACCAATATTCAAGTGACATACACACAGAACTCATCAGAAAGAAATTGTTTACCATACACAAACACTCTTCCTGGATGTAGATCAGAGCAGTTGACCGCGAGTAGTGTGTCAGGCTTCCACTGCTTGCTTGGTGTGTTTGGCTTTGAACTTGGCCTAGAGCTTGATGCATTACTTCCAGCAGTGCCAACTGCAACAATTTGCCCAGAGGCCACCGTTGCCTTTGCAGCCTTTCGTGCACTCTTGTCAAGCTCAATCATGCTTCGGGCTGCTAAGATTGCCTGTGGCACAAGGTCATGGCACGCATAGGCATAGACTACCCTCACTGCTTCTGCTGCAGCATCATGCACCTCGACCAGGTTCAGCGGTGCAAGCAAGCAGTGGCCAAGAACCCTCATCAGTGGCTGGAGCAGCTCCCAGGGAAGTGGCACCCTCGCCTCCTTGTCCTCCTCGCTGCAACTCCGGCCGCTGCTCTCTCCATTGATACACATCCTGGCCAATTCGTCCTCCAGTTCCTTCCCATTCTCAGCCTCAGAGGACATTGGCGAGACAGACCCAAAAGAGTTAGATACTTAGATTCCTCTTCTTCCAGTTCATTCTCATCCAGCACAAAACGGCATTTGCAGTACTGCACCGCCCACGCAGCCGCAGCATTGCAGGCATTCACCTTCGACGCAGCAGGCATCTACGAAATCTTGGAATACTAGGCCTCAAAAGCGATCCCAATAATTCCCGTGCGCTTCGTCGATTTCACCGCGGCCTGTGGCTCCAGCGGCGGCGAGAGCACCCCTACCACGAGAGTCGCCTATGGAGGGGGAATCGGTGGGGCCTGCGATCAGCGAGGGGACTTCGAGCTGAGGCTGGACGCCGGCGTGTGGTACAGGGATGGGACGGCTAGGTCGGGCACCTGGACGAGGACCGGCTTCCCCTGACGATTTTTGGCCTCGGAGTACACGGCGAGCAGGACAGCCTTGAATCCGGAGAGCGAGGAGAGGAGCTCAGGTGGAAGACGACGGAGTTAGAGCGCCGCCAACAGGGGGCAGGAATGCGAGCGCGGCGAGGCGGAGGTCCGGGTCGGCGGAGAGGAGCGTGTCGTAGAGCCAGTGGCAGGCGGGGTCATCGACTCATCGGCGCCGCCGCCCGCCTGCAGCGCGTCAGAGAGCGCCGCGAAGCCCGTGGGCGAGCGGAGGAGCGCACGCGTCGGGCGGTCGGCGTCAGCCAGCGCCGCGACGTCGTGGGAGGCCGCGGCGGGTAGGATGGAGGAGAGCGCCAGGATGCGGGACCGCGCCTGGGATACGGATTCCCACCAGGACTGGGTTGGGTCAGAGGCTGAGGCGGACGGCGAGGCAGCGCCCACGCCGGAGGATGGAGAGGGAGGCATGGCGGCGACGGCGGCGAAGAAGCCGAGACGATCTCTCCCTTTGTGGAAAGGAAAAAGTCTAAGTAACCCCCTGAAGTATTAGAGCTGGAATACTTTCAACCACCACCTACAAAACCGGATTTTTTGCACATTAAAGTTTGACAAACAGTCTAATATAGCCCCTGGGCGGTTTAGCAGCCTGGTTTTGGCCGACGCGGCACCCAGCGTGGCAGGCGTGGCCACGGTGGCATCCCACCATGCCAGGCCTGTGACCCATCTGGTGAAATACGCCTCAATCCACAGGCTGGGCCATTTAGCCCAAATCCAAATCGCTACCGTCGTTCCTTCGTCGTCACCGGCCGCCGTTCCTTCGCCCTCGCCGGCCGCAGGCTGCCGTTCCTTCGCCCTCGCCGCCCGCACGCCACCGTCGCTGTGCCCTCGCCGCCCGCACGCCCCGACCCATTAGCACCCCGCCGCGGCCCCTCGTCACGGCTGCATCGCTGCCGCTGGGTAGACTGCGAGCTGAAACTCGTCGTGCTGCCACCGGGACGCCCAGGCGCCGAGGCCCCATGCGCTACCACCGGGACGGCCCGACGCCGAGCCGAGCGTGCCGTCAGTAGCTTCTTCTTTGTGTTGAGGATGTTAGGCTGGAACGAAGGCTCAAGTTCAGCAGCAGCTTTTTGTGTTTGTAGTTAGCCTCCTGTATGTACAATCTAAATCTGAATGTATGCAGTTGTGTGCACTTGAAAAATGTAAAGTTTGAAAATTGTACAATCTGAATGTATTTGTGTAATGCATCATATGACCATGAATTGTTGACAAAAAAATATTCAGATACACCATGTTGGTTCATTAACTGGTACTGAGATGGGAACAGAGTTTATTTGTGCAATGCATGTATGAAGCAGACCAATTGAACAGAGTTGGTGTGCACAATGGCAACAAAAGAAAATTACAGATTTGAAGATAAGATCATATATTATCAGTCAAGCTTGAACATATATTACACAAATGACATTTTTTTCCACAAAAGTTTGAACATATACTACAGATTGGCATTCTCCTATGCCCAAAATTTCTGCATCCTGGCATTTTCAATGCCCATAAGCCTATTCTACATGTCTTTCCATGACTGGGTTTTTAGAGCCAGTATATTTTACAAAAATTCTATCTTCTACTGGTACTGTCATCTCTGTGACCCTTCACTGCAACCATGTGTATTTTACAGACTACATCTACTACTAGCCGACTAGTACTTGCAAAAGTATGCAACCAGGTAGCATGAGTATGCTATATTGCAGACAAAAGACATGATACATCCAAAAGCACATAGCAATGCATGTTTTCAGTAATTGTCAGCAATGCATGTTTTCAGTAATTGTCTCTAAACAACAGATGTGCTAGTCGACCTCTCTCCTGTCCCTGTCTTGGCTGCCTTCCTGTTGCCTGGTTTCCACTTTCAGCTTGCTGACTTCCAGTCATCCTACGTGCAGCTGATTGCCATGCTGATGCACTTGATCCTGTGTCGTCGCCGGAGAGGAAGAGAGGTTGCGGAGGGAACGAGGGCGAGGCAGTGCGTGCGCGCGGGCAGAGATTGGGAGCGAGAAAGAACGAGAGGGGTGGAGGCGTATTTGGGTGGTTGGGCCCAAGGCGAGCTGACAGGTGGGGAAGTCTGCCACCGTGATCTGTTCTGCCACGCTGGGTGCCACGATGGCCAAAACAGCCTTGCTAAACCGCCCAGGGGCTGTTTTAGACTGTTTGTCAAACTTTAATGTGTAAAGCACCCGGTTTTGTAGGTGGTGGTTGAAAGTATTCCAGCTCTAATACTTTGGGGGGGCTATTTAGACTTTTTCCTTTGTGGAAATTTGACTCTTCTCTACATTTCTCTACGCTCAATTCGCACGTCTTTAAAATTTTATAATTTTGGTCGTGTTAATTCATTTGATATGAGAAAATTCTCTCATTTTCTCTTCTTTAACCGGGGGCTCGTTTAGTTGGCTAAAGTTTTGCCAAAAGCACTGTTCGAACACCAGAAGACATTTCGTTTGTTAGTGGTAAATATTATCCAACCATGGGGTAACTAGGCTCAAAAGAATCGTCTCGCAATGTACATCTAAACTGTGTAATTAGTTATTTTTTTTACATATATTTAATCTTTCCGAACATATGTCTTTTTGGTGTATTTAATACGATGTGATGGAGATAGAGTCTAAAAGTTTGCAAAACTTTAGCAACTAAACGTGGCCCGGGTACCCTTGCCCTTTCCTATTGTAAAACGCAGACACATACCCATGTACCAAAATATACCAACCTCCTAACAATCAAATAAATTTGCTTTAGTATGGTAATTTTAGGACATAATTTCTTTTTGAATTTTGTATGCTCGTATCAAATTATTTAGTTGTGTTGTCTCGTCGCAGAATAGTATGCCAAACTAAAATAAGTTCACCTTAGAATACCGTAATCCTAGGTAGAGAACAATTTGCATGAAACACGGTTGCTACATTATGAATTATAGATTGTTTCGATTTCACATCACCGTATTAAAAATTTGATTATGTTCTAATTTAATATGAATCATAAGGACGGATCTAGCTAGAAACAAAATGTTACTAATATCTAGCTCAAAGTATTCTTTTTTCGACGAGATGGAACAGATGGCTTATACACAAGTGTCGAGTCTAGCTAAACTAGATTATAATAATAAGTCTTATTCCTAATTAAATTGTACGGAGTATAAGTGATCAAATGACCATGCCAATAAATTATAGTTATTATCATCTGTTTTATATTTTTACTTTTACAGGAAAAAAAAAAAAAAAAAAAAAATAACGGTGACGGTGCGCAACGTGGAACAAAAACCGAAACAAGAAAACGGCAAACACAAGAAATTAGGAGCAGACGGTGGATGTGGATGGACGTCTCTGCATCAGAAATTTACGGACCTGATGCTAGAACAAAACTATGATTGTACGCGGACCAGAATACCGGATACGGGGGACCAAAAACCGGAAAACCAGATTTTGACGGATGAAGGATCAAAGAAACTGCTCTTGCTCTCTTTGTGTGATCTATATGTGCGTTTGGTTCGGTTATGCCTTTTGAAAAAGGTCTTATATGGGCTATAAAGAGCAGTTGTGACAAAGCAAAAGGCCGTTAAGTTAAATGTGTTGTCAAATCGTAGGGTGGCCGAGAAATTTCTGCAATGCTTAGTGTTAGGTACTCCCTCCATTTTAAATGGTAAGTCGTTTGACTTTTTTTCACCAATTTTGACCACTCGTCTTATTCAAAAATTTATGCAAAATATCATTTCCATCAAAGGGCTTATACAACGATGCTATCTCTCAACATACCTAGCCTTCTCTCGCACTAACCAAAGCATCGGCTATCCTAGCACGAATGATATTCATTGTATCCCCGTTCTCGTCTCCCTCACTACCATCCCCTTGTGTTTGTGTCGTGTCTCTTGTATGTCGTGCCAAGTAATTCTTGGATAGGGCTGGCGGCCACGCTAGGGCCGAGGCTGACTTGTCCCCCGGCATCCTGCGCTGCAAATCGTTGGGAGTAGGGCGATGTTTGGACAGCGAGCAGGATAGGCGTCGAGGTAGGGATGGGCCTCGGGCACCGCTGCGGACGGCCTTGGGCGGGGCTTGTGGGACGCCGACCGCCAAAGAGCGTTGTACGTGGAGTGGCAAACCCTAGTCCCGGGTCGTGTGCTTTGTCTCACGCGAAAGGGGAAAGACCGCGACGGAAAGGAGCGATGGGAGAAAAGAAAGGCCAATTGAAACGTCATTTTTCCATCATAACCAGTGGTAGGTGGGTTTTTGGCTAAAAAACTAGTGAAAGTAGGAGGTGAGGTGTTTTTGCTTTGTACTATAGTGAAAGACTGAAAGCTGTTTTTATTAAAAGTTCTCATGGCTTTTGAGTCTTTTAGCTAACTTTTGGCTTTTATAAAAGGCAAAAACAGTATTGGTGAGGATTGAAGTACCAAGAAACTACTCCTCATGGTGTGATACAAGAAGGTACTCCTCTCGTCCCTTGGAGTTTGTCGTTTTGACTTTTAAACTTTATGTTTTGACCATCCGTCTTATTCAAAATATTTATACAAATCATAAAATAAATTAATCAATATTCAAGTATCTTTATTGATAAAATAAGACTTAACAAAATAAATTGTATTTGTGTAAAAAATTTGAATAAGACTTAAACATCAAAAAAGATGACGCGGAATCAGGGGTGACAAACTCAATGGGACGGAGGGAGTAAAGATACGATAAGATCAGATAGCTGATAAGATTGAATAGACTACTGATAGAGAGTTCTCCGATCTTTTGTAACAGTACACTACTAGCTGTGTACGGCAGCGTCGTTTTTCTCTATCACATGGCGGTGACGGCACGCCACGCGTGGACGGGAGGACTACCGCCGAAGCCGTGTGGAGCACAGTGCTGCACTGGGGCCAGGAACATGGGTCCGCTTTGCTCTGACTAGCCCAGACCAAGGTCACATGCGCCGCGACGCGGCCGAGTCGCTCCAGTCCACGGTTTGCCCTTTCCCTCTCCGGGTGCGGCGTGCCCGTGTCACTCATCCCCGCATCCGCTGCGCGCGTCCAAACCAAACGCGACGCCTGTGGCCGGCCGCGCCCTGACTTTTTCGGCCGTTCCGCCACCAGAAACGTGGGATCCTGTCGTGCTCTCGGCGCGGGAACCGGCGGCAGCAGGCCCGCCGGCCAACTCGTCGTGCCCGGGCGGTTGCTCTTCGTGACGGAATCCACGTCGTCACAGAACAGGCTGTTCTCAGTTGTCACTTTGGCCGAACGGCGCCGGCGCGGTCCACGACGCTGCCGCGCACGCTTGGCACGGCACACCGAGAGAGAAACGCAGCCAATCCCACGGGACGGAACAACGGCACTGCACGGCACGCTCAAAACCCACAGTTCCATGCAACATCGCTGTCCCCCACCGAAACACTCCCCGACGGCGACGCGTCGTCGTCTCCCATAGTCCCAAAGGCCAAGCCCAGAAGCCCAGGTCCCTGTCTGTCCCCACTCCTCAGTCTCCACACTTCGCTCTCACTCCACGCCGCGCACCGCTATTAATACCACCACTGCCACCGCCTGACGACGCCCTGACCACCTCCGCCACCACCGTGCTCCGTACACGCTCCGCTCCGGCCATGGCCGGCGCCGCGGCCTCCTTCTCGGCCCTTCCGTTCCTTCTGCTCTTGCTGCTGGTGCCGTCGCTCGACGCCGCCTCCAATGTGACGTACGACCACCGCTCCCTCATCATCGCCGGCCGCCGCCGCCTCATCATCTCCACCTCCATCCACTACCCCCGCAGCGTCCCCGAGGTACGTACGGCGCCTCTACACCAAGCCTCCGTGCACACGCGCCCTCATTGTACCAGGAGCAGCGCTTCAACTTAACTTTATTTGCGCCACCTTGTGCGCCCGTGCCTGCAGATGTGGCCCAAGCTGGTGGCTGAAGCCAAGGACGGCGGCGCCGACTGCATCGAGACCTACGTCTTCTGGAACGGCCATGAGCTCGCCCCAGGCCAGGTTCGCAGGCCGCTCCAACACAAAATGCTGTTCTGCAGTTGTTTTACTTCTGAATGAAGAATGGGGCTTTGTTTTGGGTTCTATATGCGTGGTGAATGGATTTCGCTGGATTTGCAGTACTACTTCGAGGACCGGTTCGACCTGGTGCGGTTCGTCAAGGTCGTCAGAGACGCCGGGCTGCTCTTGATCCTGCGCATCGGGCCCTTTGTCGCCGCCGAGTGGACTTTTGGGTCAGTTTTTCTTTGTTCACTATTGGGCGATTAGTTGTAATTTTTTTGTTTTCACTGCCGATTAATGACTATTGTGTATGGAGTTTCAGAGGCGTGCCGGTGTGGTTGCACTACGTGCCAGGAACGGTTTTCAGGACAGACAATGAGCCATTCAAGGTGGGGAGCAGTGGACACATGGATTTCATGGAGTGCCTCTGCTAATTGTTCTACTTTGGTGCTAACTGTAGTAATTTTTCTGGATGCAGAGCCATATGCAGAGTTTCACGACATACATTGTGAATATGATGAAGAAAGAGCAGCTCTTCGCTTCCCAGGGAGGGAACATTATCCTAGCTCAGGTTATGACAGTTGATCTAGTATTTTACACTCAGTCAGTTTTCATTTTTTTTTTCGCAACAGACAAGCTTTCAGATTGTATGTTGACAAGTTTACATTGCAGATAGAGAATGAATATGGAGATTACTATGAAAATGCGTATGCACCTGGCGGCAAGCGATACGCGATGTGGGCAGCTAGTATGGCTGTTGCTCAAAACACTGGTGTCCCTTGGATTATGTGCCAGGAGTCTGATGCTCCTGATCCTGTGGTTAGTTTTTTGACTGTCAACATGAATTGCTTCGTTAATTTAACTGTTGTTGAAACTCTTGGACTGTCATAAAATGTCATATTCCTTTGGTAACAATATGTTTGATGATATGCCCCTGAAATTGACTGAAAAATGACACACTACGGTAGAAAAAGAAGGTTGCATGGAGGATAATTTTTCGTCCTTGAGGTTTTAGTTCTTCTATAGTCATCACGTAAAATTTATGTGGCAGTTGGGACTACAAACGATTACTTCTGCAATTATTTTCGTCATAACTATGTGATTAGTGGTTGAGTGATTTAACTCTTTACTGTCCACTTTTTTGGCATCTTCATTCATGCGTGTAAATTGATATTTGCAGATAAACTCTTGTAATGGGTTCTACTGTGATGGATTCCAGCCAAATTCACCAACCAAGCCAAAACTTTGGACTGAGAATTGGCCAGGCTGGTAATGCATTTTGCATAGTTCTGTTAGTAACAGATATGTTGCATACTTGACAATGTACTATTTTTTTGAAGCAAATTATGTGCACTAATTTGAATTTTCTCACTCTCAGACTTGAAGTTTTATGATCCTACTTTTTGTCTCTTCTAATTTATGTGTAGGTTCCAGACTTTTGGTGAAAGTAATCCCCACAGACCACCTGAAGATGTTGCATTCGCTGTTGCACGTTTTTTCGAGAAAGGTGGCAGTGTTCAGAATTACTATGTGGTAATGCCTTTGGCTCATACATTACTTCACTAAGATATGTGCATTGGGGCATCTCCGACAATGCCGCCTCAGTTGGCTAGTTTCTAAGTTGCCAGAAACACTATTAGCTGTTAGCGACTCTCGTGCATCTGGAATAATCAAATCATAGTCAGAACGCCTACCTGTTTCAAAATTTTAAATTACAGAAAGTTTATAAACATTTAATTATCCTTTTGAAGTATCATGGTGGCACAAATTTTGGTCGCACAACTGGGGGGCCATTCATTACAACTAGCTACGACTATGATGCACCAATTGATGAATATGGTTTGGCTCTATTGCTCTCCTATGGATCCAATCACTGATCTTTGTACTTAAGCCATATTAATGTTGTTAATTGATCTGAAACTCAGGCCTCAAGAGATTTCCAAAGTGGGCACATCTGAGGGATCTTCACAAATCTATAAGATTGTGTGAGCACACCCTGCTTTACGGAAACTCAACATTTCTTTCCCTGGGACCTAAACAAGAGGTAAGTTTTATTGTCTTGGTGTTATAACTTGTGTGCTAATTTTTTTTAGATAATGGATAATACAATCCGGCCTCTACATCCAAGGATGTACACAGCCAATTATTACAAAGTTCGAAAAGCAAAAAAGCAATGTCTTTAAAATCGACATATAAGTTATAACAATCGGAAAAGATGTTTCCACCCTCTATTTGAAATTTCTAAAGCAACCATCTCTAAACGCTTGCTCAAAACCACGAGGGTGTCCTTTGTTTGCTCAGTACGCTGAAGCTGGGTCCAGGAACGCAGCCAATAAGCTCCCCTGAAGATAACCTGCATAATCGAGTTAGACTTCAATTTTTTAAAAATCACATCATTTCGACATCTCCAGATGGCCTAGAAAAGAGCAGCCACACCAACCCAAATCGAGGCTTAGTCTGCATTTTATGCTGATTACTAAGCCAAGTACCAAACATATGGTTAAGCGAAAACGGTTGTGTTATATTAGTAGCATAGAAAATAATCCTCCAAATCATTTTGGCAAATGGGCAGTCAAAAAAATAGATGTTGGATAGTTTCATTCAAATTACAACATTCGCATTTCTGACTCCCCTTCCAATTAAACTTGTGTGCTAATAACTTGTGTGCTAATAATGTGGTTAAATGGAACATGTTTAGCCCAGTTACATATTGAAATAAGTTAAACATTTTTATATATTCTTAATTGTCAGTGTTGTAGTATATAGTATCTAAAGGGCCCTTTGGCACGGCTTTGGCTCCAGCTACTTGCGGCTCTTGCTGTGTAGCCATGCCAAATGGCCATCTAAAAAGTGACTCCTTGCAAGGAGCCTGGAGATGCTGGAGCCGTTTTTGTAATGAGGAGCCAGAGCCGCTAAAATGAGGCTTCTACTGGCTCCTCACACACTTGACACAAATTGTTACAAAACTGCTACTGGAGCCGTTTTGCCATACGTTTTTCAAAATGGCTTCAGCTCCACTAGAGAAGCTCCAGAGCCAAAGTTGAAATCGTTTTAGGAGCCGGAGCCCTGCCAAAACTGACCATCTGTATGAAGCCATGCATTTTTCATTAATGCTAATATATTAGATCAGTATGAAGTCATCTGTTTAATCTCAGCATACTGTAATTCGGCAATGTGTTACTGTGTATCACAATTCTATTTCCTAAATCCCACATTTTTATAATCCTACTGACTTTTTGAGACTAATAGTTAATCTTAATTTACAGGCTGATATCTACAGTGATCAGTCTGGAGGCTGTGTTGCATTCTTGGCAAACATTGATTCAGCCAATGACAAAGTTGTCACTTTCCGTAACAGGCAATATGATCTTCCTGCTTGGTCAGTTAGTATTCTTCCTGACTGCAGGAATGTGGTGTTCAACACTGCAAAGGTATTTGACTTTTTAGTGCTTTCCATTTTTCAGAATAGGAACAAATTCAGCCTTGTTAGATAAAATAGTAACATTCTTCTCGGATAAATAAATAATGAATAACTGGATAACTAAAAGGAGACAAAGGATTGCAGGCTTGTAACCAGTTTTACGTACTTTAATGGTAATGAGTTTATAGAGAAACATTGTAATTGTGTTTTTTATCACAAGAAATAAGGCCTGCAACTTTTGGTTTTTGATGATTTTTTATTTATGATATTTAGGTGCAATCTCAAACTTCGATGGTGGCCATGGTTCCAGAAAGTTTGCAAGCATCAAAACCTGAGCGATGGAGCATTTTCAGGGAGAAAACTGGGGTCTGGGGTAAAAATGACTTTGTCCGAAAAGGATTTGTGGACCATATTAATACAACAAAGGACTCCACTGACTACCTGTGGTACACAACAAGGTTGGTTTACTTCAACCTCTTTCATGTAAGGTTACTGTGCCTGCCTAGTGAATGAATACCCAGGTACCGACCAGATAGGAGACCTGGGTATCCATTAATCCTATAAGTTGATTTTGCTCTGAAGTCTGAACCGTCCTTTGCACTTTCCAGTCCTGCCAATGACTAGGTTCGTCTTTTTTGTCACCTGCAGTTTTAGTGTGGATGGAAGTTACTCGCATGGGAGCCATGTTGTCCTTAATATCGACTCCAAAGGCCATGGTGTCCATGCTTTCCTGAATAATGAGCTTATAGGTTTGTTCTTTATTCTTACTTTCTAACTAAAAGTATCATGTAACATAGGTTTTCACTGGGAGGTTTCCTTAGGTTCTAGTCAGCCCATATGAACTTTCGTAGTATCCATATATTCCCATGTGGCAAAAGGCATCCTTCAGAAGTAGAGTTCATGTTTCTACCAGCATCACTGATTACTTCTCAATCATTAATTTCTGTGGTGCCTCTCACTCTTAGATAACTAGCTTGTTAGTTTCACAGTTCTCTCCTACTCTTAGTATTTATTAAGCTCTGCCATCATTACTAGCTGTGGATATCTCTTTCCTCCAGGTAGCGCATATGGTAATGGCTCACAATCAAGTTTCAGTGTGAAATTGCCTATCAACTTGAGGACTGGGAAGAATGAACTTGCCCTTCTAAGTATGACTGTTGGTTTACAAGTAAGCACTTGCTACTAAACATAATTATCATTGAGTTATCTCTGTGTATGCAATGTCACCTATGGTGAGGTGCACTCCTGTGAAAAAAGGGAGAAACATAGACCTTCTTTAAGTACAAAGTTACCATATTGATTAAGACTTTATGCACTCTATAAGAATGCAGGATTCATGTATGAATGGATAGGAGCGGGCTTTACAAATGTGAACATCTCTGGTGTGAGAAATGGAACCCTAGACTTGTCTTCAAATAATTGGGCATACAAGGTGTTGTCATCAATATTCTTCAAATTTTTAGGCAAATTTATATTCTAGAATTTTTCTGAAATTACATGATGAATTTTGATATAATTGATCCATCTTTATTTACAGAGTATAATATTTCTTCCCCCTGCTGATATATCATATATATCCTGAAATTGAGATGAAAGTGTGTTCTTTTCTTTTTAATTTATAGATTGGACTGGAAGGGGAACATTATGGTTTATTCAAGCCTGATCAAAGAAGTAACCAGCGGTGGATACCACAATCTGAGCCACCGAAAAACCAACCTTTGACATGGTATAAGGTAAGCTTCTATAATTTTCATTCTTAAGATGAACTTCTCCACAACCTGCTACTTTTAGTTACTAATGAAACATGTTTTTAGTTAAATGTTGATGTTCCACAAGGAGATGACCCAGTTGGGATAGACATGCAGTCTATGGGGAAAGGCTTGGTTTGGTTGAACGGAAATGCCATCGGGAGGTATTGGCCCAGGACTAGTTCTATTGATGGGTGCACTCCCAGTTGTAACTACAGGGGTGAATTTGATCCAACCAAGTGCAGGACAGGTTGTGGACAACCAACTCAGAGATGGTAATGAAACAAAATTTAGCAAAGTTCACGACGGTTATTTTATTGATATTACTATATTATTTTGTATTTCACAATCTGCTTTGCTTGGTCTAGGTACCATATCCCACGGTCATGGTTTCATCCCTCAGGGAATATCCTTGTGATCTTTGAAGAAAAGGGTGGGGATCCCACGAAGATCACATTCTCAAGAAGAGCTGTTACAAGCGTGTGCTCCTTTGTGTCAGAGCACTTTCCTTCCATAGACTTGAGTCCTGGGATGAAAGTGCCACAAACGAAGGCACATCCCCAGCCAAAGCACAGCTGTCTTGCCCCGAGGGTAAAAATATATCTTCTGTAAAGTTTGCGAGCTTGGGAAACCCCAGTGGAAGTTGTAGATCATACCAAAAGGGGCGCTGCCACCACCCGAACTCCTTATCTGTTGTTGAGAAGGTAAAATTCGAACGAAATTCTTGATTCCTGACACAGTATCAGATAACCAATGGAGCAGATATTAGTTTTGACTTTTTGAGATTTGTTGATGCATGTGGACTTGGATCGATGCACATGAACTTAGTCTTGGTATTTGATCAGTGTCAGTCCTGAGTTCGTACTATGCAGTGTTGTTGCAACTGGGATTAAAGTATGGTTCACAGTTGCATACCATCAGGTTATCCTTTTAGGGCCATTTGGGGTTAGGGGGTGAGGTTGAAGATATACAAGGGTAAATTCTATATCCAAAGTAAATATGAGGTTTATATGAGCTGTCTGACAATAGTTTATCAAATATGACTACATTGAGATCCACATACTACCGTTGACCATATCCCATATCAAGCTTCGTAACAGTAACGTCTCTTTTCTTGACAGGCCTGTCTGAACAACAACAGCTGCACAGTCTCTCTGTCAGATGAGATCTTCGGGAGGATTTGTGCCCTGGAGTCACCAAGACACTCGCCATAGAAGCGGACTGCTCTTAGTAGCCTACTAAGTATCTCAGGGGTGTTCATACCAGGTTCCACTACAACTGTGCCCATCAAAATTTTAAAATTGTAGTGCCTCTTACGTTACATATTATTGTAACCTGGATTTGAATATCTATATGAGCTAGGTTATGTTCCACGATCTTTCGCTTTTCTGAAACTTGAAAGTTGTTGCTGAACAGTGACCCAAAGCTAAGTCCTGAAAGGCGACAGTTGAAGATAGCGATTGATACTGATCATTTGTGCTAGCAAACGCATCGTGTATTGGGATCTCTATGTGAACTGTTTGATTGAGAACCATGAACGAACCTGTCATGCATGACGCGTGGGGATTCGATGCACATGAAACTGTTCAGAATTGGCACCCCCTTTGTTATGGATATCAGATCGCACTAAATACATCACATCTAAATGCCCCCTTCATGTTGCGTCGCGTCATGAACTTTCTGAATTAGCCAATGGCAATGATGGAGGGATGCAAAAATTCTACTTGGGAAAGATGACTTGTCGTTTCTTCACTGTTAGGGGACACGAATGAGCCTCGCACTGTGATACCACCATGGTTACAGTGTGGGACTGTAGGTTGAGGGAGACGAAACCTCCAGCACAGATCCCCTTTTGCCGTAGCTTCTGGATTATGTTATGGGCTTGGAAGCGTCCGTGCTGTACGGTACGGACACTAGAGTGTCCACTGTGCAGTACTAGTAATTCTGCATTCAGCTCTTAAACTGAGTCGATCTGACGATATGAATGCTCGATTTTTTTTTTTGGACTGCACTGCAAATTTGCAGTTCAGTCTGCTCCATTTGTCTTCCTTATCTTCCTTATCAGAGCTGCTCCAATTTTATTTGAGCCGGTGTTGTCTTGGGGCTGTAATCGTTGACGCCTTGACGGCTATATCACAAGGAGGCGACATCTCAGCTAACGGAATCATTTCTCCCAGTTCTGGCACGTAGCATGAGTTTCACGGATAATCCTGACCGCATGTATTTTTTAGCCTGCTACTCACAAGTGCATCTTTATAAAAATAAAAATCAAATAAATAAAAAAAAACCTCACAAGTGCATGAGTCTGTTTCTGCATGGTTACCTCTTCTGCATACTCTGTATGCTAGTGTTTGATAGTATGCCCTAAGGCATCAATAGCAAACTTACTGATTCTTTTTCAGTAAATTTGGAATGCTTTATGCAATCAAAATTTTAAACTCTTCCTGCTTTTGGGGAAAAAATATCAACTCACAACCAGATTTTGCCTCAAGGTTTTTCAAAGGATTGAGCGTTGAAAGTGCATTTCGGAAGGCTGCCTTTAGTAGTTGGTACAGATAAGATAGGCTACCTAGGATGTGTTCAGCTCCTATCCACATCTTGAGCTCCATACAGCAGACAGTATATTAGTATAATCTAAGATAGCGAGTATATTGTGGCATCCAGCTTAGATGGGCATGGCAGGCCCAGCCATCTTGTTATTTCTGAACTTAAGTAGCAGACAATACAAACCGAGCTTCTTGCATATTATAATTTATATAAACACTACACAATGTTGGATTATTCGCTCTTATCAATGAAAGCCGGTAACGGATCTTTTGAAAAAAAAATGTCGGATTATTCTGCATACATAAGCAAGACCTAGAAGACACATGATTGCTCTCTGCTATCCACTAACACAGTACTCTCGTCAGAAGACCTATGAAGGAAAGGATAAGGCTGATGACATTGCAGCAAGGCAGCAAAGAAAAAAAAAATGGCACTTGACACTTCTCCTAGAGCAGCGTCTTTACAGAGTATGAGGACATAAAAATATTTCCTTTTCCCTTTCAGAATTGTTTTTTTTTTAAATAGAGGTCTCCTCATTCCCATTTCATTGAAACGGAAATACACTTGTCCAAGAGTTTGAACAGAATAACAAGAGAAGATAAGGCCTAAGAAGCTGGATACGTAGATCTACTCAGATTGAGTCTACTAGGACCAAAATGAAAGACAACCAAGCACTGAGGCTTGCAGAAACGAAAAAGAGTCTCAGCAGATTGATAGACAGCTCCACAACAGCCACGATGAGTAACATAGACGACTGCTGAAACGCTTGGTTGATTGTCTTCGCTTCAGGTTCTGCCGTCTTGACCACCACAGTTGCCCCCGTCGCTGGTGGTTGTCTTCATCTTCTTTGTAGCTAAGATCTCCCTCGCCGTCTTCAGCATCATATCGACTCCCTTCACCAATGCTGCCTTGTCAGCGTCCTTGTATAAACCTGCCCAAAATTTAATTAAAGCACCGGCATGACAAATCACCTCATGGGGACTTTTAATTATTTTCTTGTTAAAGCATGCATTGTTCCTAGCACTCCAAATGGCCCAGCAGATTGCTGAAATGCCAATCACATGAAAGGAGGAGCCATTAGGCATCCATTTTATCATCCATTTCCAGCACTGATCTAAACTTCCTGGGATGTTATCAGCACCCATAAGTTTAGCAATACAGGCCCAAATTACTCTAGCAACAGAGCATCGGAAAAAAAGGTGATTGATTGTTTCTTCTTCTTCACAGAAATAACAGTTTGGGTTTCCTTTCCACTTTCTCCTAAGCAGGTTATCCTTTGTCAAAATTACCCCTTTTGACAGAAGCCACATGAAGTACTTAATTTTGGGAGGGATCTTCCCTTTCCAAATATGTTTCAGGTACTCTCCTGCATCGGTGACACACATCCTATTGTATATAGATTTAACAGTAAAACAACCTCTAGCCTCCCATCTCCAGCTTATCCTATCATCAAGAACAGATATCTGGTAACAATCAACTTTTCCCAAAATGTATTGCCATGTTGCATTGAGTTCAGGAGTGAGCCACCTCCTAAAAGAGAACTGCACCTCATCTTTTTTAACCATGTCAACATAAACATCCTTTTGGTCACAAAGATTATAAAGAACAGGACACAAATCAAACAAGGATTTATCAAATAACCATGGATCAAGCCAGAATCTGGTCTTACTTCCATTCTTACAAGAAACAGATCTACCTTTAAGGTAAATATCTTTGATTTTCAGCAAATCTGCCCATATTGGGGAATCGTCCAATCTGTGTTTCACATAATGGATATTTTTCCCATTCATGTATTTGGCATTAATCAATTTTTGCCATAATCCATCTTCATTTTCAAGTTTCCACCAAAGCTTGCACAACAAGCTGATATTCAGCTTGGCAAGGTCTTTAATACCAACCCCACCCTTTTGCTTACTTTTACAAACATCCACCCATTTAACTAGGTGGTATTTCCTTTTCAGACCTCCCCCTTGCCAAAAAAAGGATCTCCTATCCTTATCAAGATATTGTATAATAGTGCAAGGGAAGAGGTATACAGACATGAAATACATAGGTGCATTATTAATACTAGCAGTGATCTCCTATCCTTTCAGAATTGTTATTAGCATCAATCAACTGTTGCTGTCTCTATTCAGTCCAACATCTGAAAGTTTTTTGTTTATCGAAAAATAGAGCGTCTACATAAATTGGCGGATCTAGGCACAATAGATATCTTTCCCCATCTGCCGACACTCGACTGATAGAATTCTCTGCTACTACGTTGTCGTATACTGAGTCTGCATCAGGTTGTTTCACTGGTTGCAACAATGACATGAAGGAGAAGCACAACAAGAAATTGAAAGAAATGATTGTGCTGGTTTACCTAATTACCTTGGACCTGATTGGAAGGATTTGATTGGGACAACAGCAAAGTGCATGGCAAACTGTCATCACTCATCAGTGTTCTGATCTTATAATTTTGCGGTAATGACGTAGCCGGGAATCTAATAATGGTACCCTCTGATCTCCCAGCATTCGATATCATTATCAATTGACAATTTTCTAAGTAACATCCAGCTCCATCAGGAAAGAAAAAGGAGAAGATAAAGGGCACCAACCGAGCAGGCACGTCGTAATTTGGAATCAAAGAAAGGCAAAAGAGTGAAGCGAAATAAAATACTACACTCCAACATAGCAAATAGGCCCAAGTGTTTTGTTTATTTATTTATTTAAAAAAACGGACGGTAGTAGGATCCAAGAACTTGAAAGAAAGATAGTTCCCAATAATTCCTAAAATGTCTATTTTATGATCATGTTGTCAACTTCACATCGCTTTTGCAGAGATGGTTAATTGGAGGGCCCCTCCCTAGCTACACCTAGAGCTGCCTATATATATATATCCATCTACTGCATACAGTATGTTGATAAAAAAATGTTCATTTCCCATACTTTTTTCCAATCATTTGGTGCCAAATTAGACAAGTATAGGCCAATGTACTGCCACGAGATGTTGCAATGATTATCTGAGGCTCAGAGCGTATTTCACACTATTTCCATGTCAACTCCAGCACGAAAGAACATAGCTTTCATTGCCCTATGTATATTTTCTTTTAAATTAATAAAATCCTAAAAATATCGGTTTCATTTCCTGTCAGTTCTACTACTAAGTAGGTGTTTTGGACTGGTGCGCTCCATGTTTTTTTAGCTCTGCTCCACATTTCTTACCCAAACGGTTTTAACTCCACGCATCCGGTTCAAGAAAAAGGGTAGAGTGCTTTTTTAGCAAAGGAAAAAGGTAGAGTTGTGAGAGAACCTAAAGAGGTGATCCACCAACTCCAGGTTTTTATGAAGCTGCTCCACGGTGGAGTTCGTGGAGCAATTCCAGCTTCGCTCCACGTTTTTAAGCCAAATGGTTTTAGCTCCACGCACTCAATTCAAGAAAAAAGGGTAGAGTTGTGAGAGCATCTAAAGGGGTGCTCTACAAACTCTTGGTTTTTGTGAAGTTGCTCCGCGGTGGAGTTTGTGGAGTAGTCTCAAACATCACCTAAATAGCAAAAGAAGAAATTTGAGAGAATGGCTATATAGTGGCAAATTATTTGGTTATATTTTTCAGTTAATCATTCATTGATTGGAATCCATCGTTATTGCTTCAGCTTTACGGTAAGTATTTCTCTTAAAAACTAACAAAAACCTATAGTTGTGTCTATGTGCAGATTTTCAGTTCCGATATTTAATTATTTTTTACACCATTTAAATTACTGAAATTTGCGCACCAAATTTGTTTTAGACACTTTAACAAGAGGTATGATTTTATAAAATAAAATAGGTGTAAGTAAAATACTAACATGATTTATGAGTTTGAATCTATTCAGTATGGAATATGCAATATAGAAAATAGAAAATAGGTATCTAGAGTTATGTGTTTATAATAAACTACATCCATTACTATAAGACGATATTTTGAAAAAAAAAAATCTATCATCCCTAAAATTACATTACCCAAATTTGTGAAATTCCAGTGAAATTTTGAGCCCTGTCTATGTGTATTGCCTTGTTGCAGACAATGAATCCTTCGTCTAAAAAGCTAACAAGAAACTATTGGCAGAAAACGTTGGTCTGTTTGGCTTGGCCATTCAGGTTTAAGCTGTTTGGAAAGGATGACAAGGTATATCTTTCTGAAATAAAGATATCAGGAAAAATGAGCTGTGGTGCGGTGTTAATTTCAGAGGACGCCATGACGAGTTCATGTCATGATTCGATCCAAGCAACAAAATGATAGGATCGGATCACTTCTGAATCACTCACTCCGTGCTGCAATCCAAACAGCAAATATGCTGTTAGTTATCCGATCACAACGACCACCATCGGAGATTCTACATCTACATGGATGCCGGATCCATTCCGATCTTCATTTTCCATTATATTGGCGTGCACAGGATTTCACCACAGCGCTTTTCTTGTGTAGTAGTAGTAGGAGTAACTAGTTTTGGTTGAAGCGTCAAAATCAAGTGGCACGAGAGACCTGACGTGGACACTGAATAAGGTCAAAGCAGTCCACTTTTCATGTTCCGCTCAACCACTCTCCCCTGTTGGATTTCCTTTTTTTCTTGCCGCCGTTGCTATTCGTTAGACCTTTTCTGGTACGAATGTTAGTGGTACTAATCCCTCGAGGTTTGGTGCGAACATTTGCTCCTCCACGACATGGTCCAGTGGCGTGTTGTGAGGTGATTAATGTCAGTTGGCTTGGGATCAGGGACGCGATCGATTTCTTGTGCATTAATTTGGTTTCAATTCGGCAGCATTGTCGGCCAAAAGTGACCCCCTAACCGCAAGCAGTAGTCCAGCTTGGCCCTTCCTGCTCCCTCGTGCCTATCCTTCCATTTTGCACCGAGTCTACTGTGTAGTGAACCAAGCAGTGATAGTCCACTCTGCAGTTTCTTCTTCGAAAACCGCAGTGGATGGATGGAGCCTAGGAAGTGTAACCGTGAAAAAAATGCAGGCCAACCACACCGAATCCGCCGAAACCCGAGGCAAACCCACCGTGCCAAGAATTGGCCGACCGACACGCCCCGACCGCTGCTAGCGTACACGAGAGGCGCGCATGGTTCCCTCGCCGTGCCCGTTCCCGCGGGGCCAAACCAGGCAAACCACACCACAGCGCGCGCGGCGGCCGTTCCCGCGGGGCCAAAGCCAAACGAAAGCGAGAAGGCGCGCGCGACACGTAAAAGTTTGGGGTTTGCCCGCGGGCAAAGATAGCCAACAGCCGCGCCCGGCGGGCCTCTCGATCTCCGGTCGCGCTCGTCCACGGCCGTGCAATCAAAGGTGTGCCACGTACGTAACGTGCGCGGCATGTGAGGAACATCTTCGGTTCCCCGGACGGCCGATTCGGGCGCGGCCTAGCCCGATCCGCGGGCTGTCGGTACGCTACCTAGAGCCAGCCCCTTCTGTTTATGCCACTTGTATATCCGTGCATGCGCGGCCCGGCGCACCGCCGATCCACCGAACCACAAATCCGATGGATCGGTTCGATCGGCTCTGGAAACGTGAAATTATTGGTGCCAATTGCCGAATCATCCGATTTTCTTATGGCACGTGTTCGTGGGCAGCCTCGTACGTAGTATACACATACTACACCTAGCTATAGCTAGGCGTACGCGAATTCAACTCATCGAGAGCCGTATTCTTTTGTGTGGCATGGCTTTTGTGGCTGTTCAAAGGACTCGTAGCTAACACATACTAGTACTACACATAGACTAGACCTACCAGTACGACGAACGAAGATCGCATCGCATCACATCACACTGTTTCTTCATTTATGTATGCTCCCGGCCGATCCACGACGATCGAAAGCTGCCACGACGACGACTAGTAGCTAGCGAAAGCCACCCATTATTCATCGCCTTGACTAAAACTTGTGTACGTCGTCTTGCGTCGCTGGCCCCTTGTTGGTGCCCGGGCCACGCCTCTGTCGACGTGCCGCCACTCCATTGTTGCCCAGATCCAAAGCACAACGTCGAGTACGTACGTGGGCATTGGCATCTCATCTTCGAGTACGTCCGTCAGTACGTGGGCATTGGCATCTCATCTGCGACGACGAGATGGGCCAGCAACAGCAGGTGTGCCTTCGTTTCTGCTACCTGGCGACGATCTTCTCAGTCACTCCGCACATGCGCGAGGGCGTGCTCGCAAGGAAGAATCCAAGGAGAGGAGGCCATTGACATCATTGACTGGTCCGCCTGCCGGTGGATCTGCCTGCTCTCCATGCATACGGAACGTACTGTACGCCCACTGGCCTCATATAATTTTGTGAAAATGGACCGATCACAATGCGTGCGGGTGCGCGCGGCTGGTGGAAAATGGAATATCGCGTCGGGGAATTTCGTACGGGCCGTCGCCAGCGAGTCGCGCGGCAGCTGACACAGCAGCAGCACCACTGTGGAAAAGGAAAACACACTAGCTTAGCTAGGCGATGATTTGATCTGGATCGGGGCGGCAGCGGCTGGCGGACAGCACGAGAGGCCGCTGCTGGTTAAGCTGCCGGTACGGACAATTATTTGCGGCTAACCCCGGCCGTAGTACTTTAGTATTGTATTCCAAGATCAATCATTCACTCACCTGCTGCACTGCACTGGGGGCAGCTGCACTGCAGGCGATCCAATCGTTCTTCGTCAATGTGGTGATGCTCTTAACTGTGGAGGTCTAGTTCTGGTAGCACAACTCATCAAGATGTACCCACTGCAGGCAAAAAAAAAAAAAAAAAAAAACCTCTTCAAGATGTAATCCGCTTAAGTTCGGTGTGAGGGGTGGCGTGTGTTCCGGTAACCATGCATGGTGTTACCTCATCTTTGTTTTATTTTCGGTGTTGTTGCTAAACTCATCGCTTAATGAAATATGCGCTAAGGCGTGTGTCAGATCTATCCGCATAAAATTACCATAAAATTCTATCGAGTCGTCTCCAGCAAATTTCAATCGGCATCACTTAATTCTAGAGACTGTTTTTTGACGACTAGTCTATGTACAAAGTAGTGGGCAATCGTATATGGTTAATTCTGCTAACATTTCAAGGTGTGAATGTTGAGTTTTTAATTTCTAGGTCTAGCTTTTGACGTGGGATACATAATGCATTCACCATTGTTAGAAACATGATTCTTTTAATTATATCGCTGGTTTTATAGATGATTTGAAAAAGGTTGATCATATGGTCAGTTTTATAAGGTTTTCTATTTTCTAAAAATAATAAAAAACGTAGATTAATGGAAACCACTTTTGAAACCAACAACTATAAGACTATAAGGGGATGTTTATATGGCTGCACTTGGGCACATTTACTATGGCAACATTGCCACACTTATATAGCGGTGATATTTGGCACCACACTTGTGGCGTAAACTTACTATGTGAAAAGCTTTGGCGGCCTAAAGTGAATCACCTTTAGATGTGGCAAAACACCCTAAATTTGTCCTGGTTTGGACAATTGAAGAGTGTTTGCTATCCGGTTTCATGGTTCATGGTTGAAATTTGACATGCAGTTTGACGGATCTTTGTTTTTGTTTTTGAAAGCAATGGATCAATTTGAGGTTGAAAATGTTCTTTACTTTTTGTTTTATATTGGAATAGGTTTGGACATAGTAAGTGTAATTAGATTTGACATTATTAATTTTGTATTAGGGTAGGATTGGACTTGAATTCAATGCTTAGAATTTAATTATAAATTGTCCGCATAGATTTGGATTCTGATCCATCACATCGTCTAGTTTTGATGGAGCCAAGAGACAGAGCATGGCACCATCTCTCGAGCTCGGGCGCCCTCTGCCCTGAGTGGTCTGCTCTGTTGCTAGTTGCTAGTTTGCTACTATCACCAGGGCAGGAGCAGCTGCTTCGGTGAAAGATGGAGGGACGACGAGCTGTGGTTTGGATGACTGGTTCATGACCCACGAAGCCATGCGGCCATGGCCATGCCCTCGCACTCGCACTCGTCGCTTCCGATCCTTCAGAAAGTAACAGTACATCATTATCATCATATAAAAAGGAACGAGTTATTAGTATTTCAAATCTGGCTCTGACACAACTTCAAGATTTGCCGCTCAGTCCCTTCGAAAGGGGTAGGGTTTGCGTGACGTGTGTTCATAGGGGTGAGTGTGCGTGCGTGTTGAGCGTCTGCGTTGTCTTGTAATCAAAAAAAAAAAAAAAAAAGTATATCATGCAGTAGTAAACTAGTAATGCACGAGGACTCGTGCACGTGGGTCAAAAAATAATATTTTTATTTGAGGCATTTAATTCCATGAGTTTTTTTAATCTTTGTGTGGATATAAGCAGAGTCCAAAATTTATTTTACATTTTTTAACGAAGATGCTTTTTAAACTCTATAGCTATGTTATCTGTTCACGGACATTGGCGCATTAAATAGACGGACATCACAATAATTTGCAAGGTATCAAATATGTACCAGTACATCTGTTGTATGCAAAAGATGATAAAGATGTACCAAACTTTTTTTTTTTTGGTTCTCGGTTGTATAAGAGTGTTGCTTGAAATCATCTTAAAATTTAGAAAATAAAAATATAGGAGCTCTGGTGCACATCACGGCGCTAGTGTGGCGAGCTAGTGCGAAACGCAAAGCAACAAATCTCCCACGATCACATCGTTGGGCCGGCCTCTTGTTCCTCCTCCTTGCCCCTTTGTCCATGTCCATTGCCAACAAGGCAACAATTCACCATCCTCATGACCTCCATCTCCATGGCCCCCACGGGTACGATGTCACACTAGTAGGAGTACGGAGTCCCTCCATTTCACGATGGCATCCACTCACAATTGAATTTTCAATATTACTTTGTACTCCGTTTCTCTATTTATTTAAAACCGGTTGAAATGGAGGACCCTACTCTACTCCTACATAAAAGCCACTCACTCCTCTCTCGCTCACTCTTGCTCTCTCTCACCCTTCTCCCTCTGCTCGCCAGCCACTTTATACCGCCTGCCCGCCCGCCCACCACGCCACTCCTCGTTCCTCTCTGCTTTCCCCTGCGCCAGGCCGCCCAGAACGACATCCCCTCCGATGGGGAACCCGCCGGAGCTGTACCACAAGATCCTCAACATCCCCAAGGACACGTCGCCGCAGGAAATCCGCGCCGCGTACAAGAACCTCGTCAAGAAATGGCACCCCGACAAGCACCCGCCGTCGTCCAAGCCCGAGGCCGAGGCGCGCTTCAAGGCCATCAGCGAGGCCTACGAGGTGAGCCCGAGCCTGCCGACGGCGTTTCCCTGCCGTGCCGTGCGCGCGTCCGTGTGAATTGTGCATTGCGCCTTGCCTTGCCTTGCCGTGTCGTGATGCGTTCCTTCCTCGCTCGCGCAGGCGCTCCTGGACCAGCAGGAGAACAGGGCCGTGTTCGGGCTGTGCAACGA
This sequence comes from Hyparrhenia diplandra, assembly GCA_015847255.1. Lineage (NCBI taxonomy): Eukaryota > Viridiplantae > Streptophyta > Magnoliopsida > Poales > Poaceae > Hyparrhenia > Hyparrhenia diplandra. The sequence continues at coordinate 240,756 of JADLZK010009368.1, forward strand.
CGGCCGGGCGGGTGAGAGGGCGGGCGGCGTGTTCGGCGGAGGCCTCGGCCTCGGCCTCGGCATCGGCGCCGGCGTCGGGGCGCGCATGGAGAGGACGCGCAGCGACGATTTCTGCACGAGGAGCGCGCCCTGCACGCCGGCGAGGGAGTTCAAGAAGGTGTACAGCTCCGGGAACCCCGGCGGGCGCCGCGCGTTCGCCGAGTTCTCCAGCTCCATCATGCGCAAGGCGCCGCCGCTGGAGCGCAAGCTCGAGTGCACCCTCGAGGAGCTCTGCCGCGGCTGCAAGAAGGAGGTCAAGTTCACCCGCGACGTCGTCACCAAGAACGGGTGGGTACTTGCTTCTCCTCTGTCGGTTTTATTTTTCCTCTGCAGCTCTGCTTATTGAACAAGATTGATGCAAAAACTAGCTTGCTAGAAATGAAATCCGATGAGCAATCAATCAAAAACAACAAAGTGGAGAATTTGATCGAATTAAGAAGGGGCTTGTGTTGACATGGATTCAGATTTAAACAGTGAATCGATGCTTGGAAAGTTGAGGTTAGGCAAGAATTCAGAGCTCGCTCTGATGGCGACAGACATTCCACTTCGTGCTATGCCCCCCAACCCCCCAATTCGCCGCACTGTTCGGTAGCTCTCGATGAACAGTGCACCGGCACAATCACTTTCTGCTTTTTTTCAAGGTTATATGGCGCGAGCACTTGTGTTTTTACAGTGGGGGTCGGGTCACTGCTTTTGTACCACCACCACCTTGCATTTATCAGTTAGCTTTGGAACATAACACAGAGCGTGGAAGCTTTTTACGCGAGTGGCCTGTGGTGTGTGTGTGTGACCCCGGCCTCTTTCCCCGTTGCAGGTATCTATGCTATGCTTGCAAGATTACCCTACCTAACACAAGCTCACGAAAACAATGTTTCCCAACGCGGTTAGTACAGCTAGGGATCCTATCTGGCTACTATCTCCACAAGATAATCCCAAGGCTTCAAGATGCTTCCTTCGCCACATATGCGTGTGCATGTTTGTTGGAGCCTTTTTAATACCCCGATTTTGGAAGTATCATCGAGCAGAGAGGAGTGGTCCTTTGGAGCGACGGCCAATTCTTTCTTTTACATTGCATGTGAGGGTGGTGGCCTAGGTAGTTTTCAAGGACAGTGACTCATGAGCATCCTTCCTCCCTGTACTCACTCTTGGACGTTTACTAGAGACTACTCAGACTAGAGTATTGGATTCATTTGGCACTTGTTGAAGTGGTTTATTTATTTATTTATATATTTGGTGGGCAGGTCAATCGTGAGGAAGGAGGTGACGCAGATGGTGCTGGTGAAGCCAGGGTGGAAGAGAGGGAAGCAGGTGGTGTTCGAAGGCATGGGTGACGAGCGGCCGGGTTGCCTGCCCGCCGACGCCATCTTCACGGTGTCGGAGAAGAAGCACCCGACGTTCAAGCGGGTGGGCAACGACCTGGTGCTCAAGGCGGAGGTGCCGCTGGTGAGCGCGCTCACGGGCTGGTCCTTCTCGTTCCGGCTCCTCAGCGGCAAGAAGGTGAGTGAGCTGCGCGTTCCACGACGAGGTCATCTGCCCCGGGTACGAGAAGGTGATCCGCGGCGAAGGCATGCCCATCCCCGAGCAGAAAGGCGCGCGCGGCGACCTCAAGGTCAAGTTGGAGATCGTCTTCCCCAAGGAGCTCACCGACGAGCAACGCGCCGGCCTCGCCGAGATCCTCAAAGGTTCCTGCTGATCGTGATCGATCGGTGGACGGTGGCGCCAGCCCGGGTCGGTCCAAGTGCAAGCGTATCAAAGTTTTCTTGGCCGTGTAGTCGGTGTGTTAATATACTCATAGCGCGTGAGTGATGATGAGTACATAAAGAGAGAGTGAGGGACGTCGTTGTACATACAGGTCGTTTATATATATGACCTAAATATATATATGAAACGTGAGGCAAGCTTTTTGTGTACGTACGTACTCCAGTTGTGTTGTGTGCCAGTGCCTGCATACCCTACACGCTCGTGGCATGAGCTGGATGTGTTTGTTGTGATGAGAATCAGAGATCTTCTGGCAGGCACCCTCTTTACTTTCTTTCTCTGTCGTCCTGATGGACAAACCTGCCGTCTGGTGTTTGGTCTGTGGTCTGATTAACCCATCTCGAAATGCATTGTAGGAGGACTACTACTGCTGCTGGCATACCAAATGCCACCTTCACCTGCTGCTTGGCAGCTTGAATCTGCTTGATTGGCATGAAGCTGGTGCATTGCAGATACAATACTCTGCCGAACTGCCGGTTGCCGCATCGCATCGATCACCTGCCTGCCGATCCAGATGTTCTCGCCTAACTAGTGTATGACACTCCAGGTTTTGCCTAATCCCTTCCTTGTCCGACGACTCCGCTTTGTGCCTTTTTTTGCGAGGCTTTTGTGCTAATTACAGGTTCCTGCTGATGGATGGTATGGTACCTCGAGGGATTCAGCAAGGAGGACTGATGGGCCATGCATGTCCTGGTCCTGGGCCAGCGGGCCAGCGAGCACGGCCTTTGCCGCTTGGAACCCGCTCGCGTACTCGAGTGCAAGTGCGGGAATTGAATGCAATGATCCCTCAGTTGTTGGATCGCGCGAAGTAGTTGGGGGTGTGCTTGGGCCCCCGCTGTTCCTTGATGAGAAAGCACAACCAAACCCATCCTGTTGCGCGCAGGGGCCGTCGTGCGTGGTGGTGGTTCCATGCCAATTGGCGTTTGGTACTACTAGGCGGCAAAGCAACTTGGTGTTGGTGCGCAGCTGAAACAGCTAGTCAGTGGGCTCTGCTAGCTGCTGGCTGCTGGCTGCTGGCTGCCTACAGCACCAACGGCATAGGGGCAACCCAACCAATACCATTCATATGCCTCAATGCCTGGGGTTGGCCACGTACATTACTGCATCTCGCTCCGATCCAGCAAAAATTTCAGCAGGATCACAAGCAATTCGTTCAGCAAAAATTTAATATGCCTCAATGCCGACCGATGCCTAACGTCTAATTAATCCGAACAAGTTACAAACTCTTGTTTTGTGTCCGTCGATCGAACGCCGCCTCGCTCGACGGCCAACCAAAAAAACAAAAAAAAAACAAGTTAGTAGTGCATGACCGTGGACGACATGTTGAGCAGCGGCGCGAGCGCGTCGGGCGCGAACTTCCTGGCGAACAGGTAGCAGGTGGACGTGGTGCGGGAGTTGTAGGCGCAGGTCTCCTTGCTGGTCCGGATGCTCCGGACCAGCTCCGGCGTGGCGTCCCCGGCGGCGTACGTGACCGGGTGTGACGGTGCGGTTCGAGTGGCGTCCCAGTCGACGTGCGTGACGGTGCGGTTCGAGTTGCGGCCGCCGTGCAGCAGGGAGACGTACGTCTGCACGTAGTGCTCGTCGGGGTAGCACGACGGCTGGCAGTGCCGCCGGAACAGAGGGTAGTACCTGGTGTCGGCCACCACGCTGGCGGCGAGGTCCCGGCTGAGCTCGAACCACTGGGACCCCTTCCGCCACTGCCGAAGCGTGATGTCGGGAGCCATGTGACGGCTGTAGCGGTTCCGGCAGCCACGGTCGTTCCGGTAGTAGGACTCCACGAAGCTCTGCTGTGAACCCACAAGGTAGTCGTACACCGTCGTGAAGTTGTGCACCGGGATGCAGCTCTCCGAGAGAAGCACGAAACGCTCGTTGGAGAAGTCGAGCAGCGCGTTCGCTAGCAGCCGCTTCTCCGCGTCCACCAGCGTCACGGAGCCCCATTCGGTTTCCTGAGAATTGGCAGGACGGACAGAGAGTCGTCGTTACTCGTTAATCAGCTAGACGACGAAGCGATCGATCGTACGCGAGCGACAATTAATATATGAGCTCTCTTAATATATAAATAAATGTAACTGACCTGGCTGGGGATCTGCCTGCCGTAGAACGGCGAGTCGTCGGAGACGTTGATGGCCACGCCGGGCGGCGCGTGGACGTAGATGGAGAAGCGGTCCTCGTGGCCGCCGCGGAAGAAGCGCTCCCAGAGCGGCGCCAGCGGCAGGACGCCGTGGCCGGCCAGGAACATGAAGGCCACCTTGGGCACACGCTCGAACGGGTACCAGCTGGCGTCGGCCGGCACCAGCGTGGCGCGCCAGAACAGCTCCTTGTCCGTCATGTCGTGCATGAGGCGCGTCGGGGCCACGAACTCTTCGAACTCGGGGATCGGGTCGGGCCGGCAGCAGATGCCCTGCTGGAACCCGATGCGGACGATGCTTTCCTGGGACCGGAGGGCACCGGCAGACACCCAGAGGCCGGCGACGACGCCGAGCGCGAAGATCACAAGGAAGGCCACCACCTTGGCGAGGCCCAGGCCGGTGATGGGCTCGTTCCTCGTGACCATCACTTTGAAATCGTCAAGCGCGCCCTGCTTCATGCCCTTGTCGTGGACGAACACAACAAGCTGGCGCATGCGTCCGTCCGTCCGTCCGTAGTTGTACAACGACGAGTTGTACGTTGCTGTTGCTAAACGGCAAACGGTATTACGGAGGACACGAGCACAGGCAGCTGGGGTGACATGGACGAGGGAGAAGGGAGATTTAAGCTCTGCTGCGCTGATGATGGCCGCGATTCATGGCTTGCGAGATTGGCCAACATAGGATGCCTGGATTTACGAGCACTCCAGCCTACAATTTCTGATGATTCTCTGAGCGTCCTTCGATCTTCACGAGCACGAGGAAGGCATGCATGCAGCAGAAAAGTATAGTCCGATCAGACAAATATGAAAAAGTGGAGATATTCAGTTATGATCAGATCGAAGGAACGTATAGGAATAGGAATAAAACAAGCTGGGAAGAAAGAGATATCGAAGGAGAGATCAAGGAAAAGGAGGTTTCATAAAAAAAAGAGAGAGATCAAGGAAAATTAAAGAAGATGAGTTCGGCGCATGTCTAGTATGTTGGCCAAAAGTACGCTGTAAGAGTACCAAAACATGGATGCAAAGGCGATCGGTTTTATAATAGTGTGAGAGATATGAGGAAAGACAGATAGCGTTCTTGGGAATGTCGGCCTTGATCGGCTATGTACAACAAAGCTGTCCAATAATTCAGGGTAGGAAAGATAATACCGAGGTCAGACATAGGAATCTACCACCGGCCAGATCGGATCCTGAATGCTCAAAACTTGTAGTCGCAATCGACAAACCAAAAGAATGTTCCTTCGGCAGCTTATATCTCAAGATAAAGGAGTCCATACCACACAAGGATGCTCTAGAGGTCAAACACACTTATATCCATCCAATTTAAGATCCATGGCTTAGATTAGTTAACCTTGTGAGATAAAAAATCGTGATGTGTGGCCGATTGGTTTAGAGTTTTTTATTTTTATGCGGTCAACTTGGGGAGGCGTTTGTGTACAACAAAAAACGTCCCCGCACAAGGGCCGGGGGGAAACCCACCAAAAGGGGAGAAGAAAAGGTACTTCCTCCGTACCTGTAAATCAAGTCGTTTACAGTAATGACATGATCTTCAAAGCCTAACTTTAACTTCTTATTTTTGAAAAACAATATTTATTAGAAAGTGATGCATGTATACTTTTATGAAAATACTTTTGAAAACAAATCTATTCATATGCTTTTCACATTTCCAAACCCAATGACTTAAAAGTTATTCATCATTTATATTTCCAATGTTTGACCCAAGTCTTGTGCAAAACGACTTGAATTATGAGTCCAGAGGGAGTATTTCCAATGTTTGACCCAAGTCTTGTGCAAAACGACTTGAATTATGAGTACGGAGGGAGTACACCAAGACACATGAACTCTTGGATGATGCCTCTAGGGCGGTGAATGACGCTACAACGCAACCATCGTCAACCAAAGCATGAAGAGGAGCTCCATAGCAGGCCTTGGCAAGGCTTTCGCCCAAGCCATGTGCAGAGGTGCTGAGTGAGTCGATCTAGGAGACTGCATCGAGGGGTTAAAGTATCTATCCTACTTGACTTGTTTCATTCTCAAGTCTAAAGTTTAGTTGGTGACTGAGGATATCTTCGACACGACTTCAGCTATGGCTCCGACTATAGAAATAGCTTCTATGAAGATGCCAAAAAGAAGTCTAACGAATCACTTTATAAGGAGAAAACATTTTCTAGTAAACAGTAGAGACCTGCCAAACATTTACTAAAACGTTAGATCACTTTTTTGGAGCCACAAGAGCTAAAGTGATCTAAGACCATGAGGTCCAAACAAAGCCTTAAGAAGTATGGGATGCATCGTCTTGGTCTGGTGGTATATTATTCGTTTCAGTTCCGACCAGTGACTAAGCCAAAAATATTTTTAGGAAGGGCTGAACAATGTTTAATCAAGCTTAGCCCCTCTTAATCTATGTAGGGGGGCTTAGAGAGGAGGGGGCTGGAGCCCGGCTTGACCGGCCACTGGCTTCGTCGCTGGTTTCCACACAACGATGATAGGTGGTCACTACATGGTAGTTTGTTCGAGCCAATAGCGCACCACCCCTCCATGCTTGGCCTCTCAAAAATGATCAAAATTGTCTAAAGGAGAATATGAGAGTACAATAGGATAAACTTGTTTAAGTCACTTAGCTAGTCACTACTCAATGGAAGTTATGATCATAGCTTGATATTTTCAATCCTAATCCAAAATTCTAGCTTGAACCTCAATTTCCAATCCTGAGAACAAGAAATTAACCATTCTACGAATTAAACCAATGGAAACTTAGATCATCTATGTGTGTACAGTAAATGTACAAAAGAAGGCTGTCTTAGGGATAGAGAGTAAAAGATATTATAATTTGATATCTCTTCATGTTCTAAAGCTTGAAATGCAGGCTAAATTCTCAAATCAGCAACACAAATGACCTTCATATTTCCCAGTCCATCTATGCTTGCACAAATTGAAGATACTTTGGCAAATCCGTCCCAGTATGCTTAGCAGACAAGGTGTATTTTTAATTTATCTACCAAAGTGACAGATCAATTGCATTGTTTTATCTCCACTTAGCAATTTATTACAACTTATATCCTCCACATGATCATGGGAACTTGGTGACCATTTGGAAGCACCTACAACAACCTTCACTTCACTGTACCCAAAGAATCGGAAGTGTGGAACTGTCCCAAGATAGATACAGCCACTAGAGCCATCTTTGTGCTCATCCTTCCTGACAATGGTGAGCACTTGAACTCTCCAATCATCGTTACCACACTATTCATTCCAACCAACAAAACTAAAGCAACCTTCTTGACAAGGCTCTTAGCATTTGTAAAAAGCCTTCGATTTCACCTTCTTAGTCTGACGGTGTGACCTGCTCACACTTGGGCAACTTCTCCTGACCATCATTCCATCACCGCTAGATTGATCTATCTTCCCGATGCCCGCATTCTTGGTTCCTTGATACCGTTGATCGAGCAACTTCTAGCGCATTAATTGATCCAAAGAACGAGGAAGAGACTACTCTTAACCTGTTGTCCATTGTGGATTCACAGCGAGCAATACGGGCGCGGTGGACGCCGATCAGGCGGTTGCCGCCGCACTTTGCCTCCTCACTCCTCCCAGATTGTGGCAACAACATCGGGCCTGCCTCGAGAAAGCTATGGAACGGTCGTGTGGAACGGGAAAGAGACGATTGCGAGCGGCGAGCAACGACGCCCCGGTGTGGCGGGGCGGGCGGCGATCGGGCGAGAGCGAGGGGCGTGGGCACATGGCGGCCAAGGCGGAGCAAGAGCACGCTAAAGGTCCGCGCTTGACATCTGTTGGTATGATATGATCTCTATCCCTAATTCGCTCTCCTATCCGTTCACGTGTGGTGGCGTGGGTAGGACGACGTTGGACGGTTTTTTCGGCGGGATCCAACGACATGCGGTCACGATGCAAGACGGGACGGTCTGAGACTCACCGGCTTACACGTATACAAGCCGCTAACCAGCCGCCAACTCCTCCCCGGCCTCTCCACCAAATCACCCTCCGGTTTGCCTCCCACCCACCGGGACTCTCACGTCTCACCATGGGTGGCCTATTCTCCTCTCGCCCGCGAGCTCGTCATCAATGATGGTGATCGTTCGATTCTCTCCGTTTGGCCGTGAGATGGATCGAGCTCACGAGGCGGGCGTCCCGGTAGGATTTCCATCGATCGATTTGTCGCGGATACATAATCTATCTACGCCGTATTGGTATTAGATATCAGATTTTGGTCGTCTCTGTCGTCGTCGTCGCAAAACCGCGTCCCTCAGAGCAGGGCCGTGCCGGCAAAATCTGAGACCATGTTTACATTTTTCTAATAAAATGCATTATTATACAACAATAATATTGGTCACCAATAGTACCTACAGACTATATGTAGCCTATATGCTGCACATCAAACATTACAAGGTCTACACGAACTAATTAACCTTTAGCATTTAAAGTTTTTTTTTTTTGAGCAATAAGCATCCGATAAGTAAATTAACCAAAAAATGGACTACTTGAGATTTGTTAAAACTTGGGTTTCCAACAGGATCTAGGTACCTCTGCCCTTGGCGGTGCTCCAGGGGAGTGAGTGTAGCTAAATGTCTAAGTGTAAAATGCTCAATAATAAATGAGAATAAATTCTATTCACCCACCAACAATATGGAGGACTGTGCCCCCTATTTATAGGTTACAATTAAGTGGAGAAGCCTAGTTACAATTCTACCCCTCTAGATGCCTAGCATATTCGATTCCTTCTCCTATGTCTAGGGGGCCTTCGCGTCCTTTCATGTCTTGAACCGCCTTATCCTCATGGGCTGGTTTTCGGCCCATTGAGAGAGCTTGACTCCCTTCTCTTGGTCCCCCGGCTGACGTCTCCACCGGAGCTACCTCCGCTTGCTCCCCATGCCCGCATCTCGGGCTTAGGGCCAAACATCTTCGCAAGGAGGGAGCTTGTCTTCATTGTCTTTGGGCGGAGACCTCCGCATGGCCGAACCCCCTGTCTTCCCGACACCGGCGGAGACCTCCATGTTCCCCCCACGCATGGCGGGGGCGGTCCGAGGGATCTAGCGTAGATACAGCCTTTGCCAGCTCCATGTCCCCCTGATCCACTGTTTGCATGATCCTGCAAGGCAAACATGCCACCGAAAAAAGGGGTTAACAGTTATTCGCCTGGGGTACACCTTCACTAGCCCAACTGGTCTGACACCACCACCGTATGTCAGGGACTGTGTCCCAACAAGATTCCCTACGGGCCTGGCGACTCACTAAGCAGTTTTGATCGGGCCTCCATGGAGTTAGATGGATGGAGATGCACGAAAATGAACTATGGAACAAGAAGCAACGCACTACGACACTGACTCGAGACGTACATGCGCTTGTTATTGACTCATTATAGGCATCACGTTCGTCAATTGCCTCGAGAAGACTTTGGTTATTGAGTATTGAACATCACCCGATAGGCTGCTATTTCTGAGGCCCGTAAAAATCAGAGGCCTTGTTAGATCGCGCATGTTGCACGCCCTCATGCACGGCCCTGCTTAGAGTGAGGAACACAACTATGCATGCAGTTTCAGTCACAAAACTGGTACGATGAGAGAGAGACGCGCATTACAATATTATATTGCTAAACTGATACGATGAGTGACGCGCATTATAATATTATGGCCTTGTTTAGATTGCTAAAATTTCCAACCTTTTGTCCTGTAGCACACTGTAGCACGTTTTGTTTGTTTTTGGTAAATATTATCCTACCATGGAGTAACTAGGCTCAAAAGAATCGTCTCGCAATGTACATCTAAACTGTGTAATTATTTATTTATTTTACCTACATTTCATACTCCAAACATATGTCTTTTGGTGTATTTAATGTGATGTGATGGAGAGAGAATGGGAAAAAGGTTAGAAATTTTAGCAATCTAAACAAGGCCTATATTGCATTGCCATCTAAAAATTGCATGCATGGAGAATGTTAGACGGGGAAGGGGATGATGGGGAGGCGAGAACATGTTTTCAGCGCTAATCTTGTTCTTTTTTTTCAATCATAGTATGAAGAACACACGACCTACTTGAATATAAGAAGAGGCAGATAGCAAGGAAATTACTTGGCTTAATTGGAGGTGAGAATCCATGGCACCGGTTGGAGGAGAAAGTGGGTTGGGCGGGGCCGAGAGCTCCTGCACGACGCCGTTGGCGACACCGATTGCAACTCCGATGTAGACGAGGTCGGTGAAGTGGGAGAAGGACGTCGAGGACGCTGAGACTGCAACTCCGATGTCGACGAGGTCGGTGAAGTGGGGGGAGGACGTCGAGGCTGCGGCTGACTCTCTGCAGCGTCCCCGTCGTGGGTTGGGCGAGACGGGGACGCGGGCGCATGAGGTGGCACGCCAAGTCCGCCGTCCGCGCTTGGGTATGATATGATCTGTATCCCTGCGGGATCAACGGCATGCAGATGAGACAGACACGGACTCTCATGGCACGCGCAGACCTATTTAAAGATTGGAACAAGAGGGAATGCCAGACCGCTATTTGCCGCCGCCAAGTCCTCGGAGCCTCACGTCTATATATGGTTGATACAAAAGGCAATTCGGTCTGGCCATTGCGCGTACGGCGTCCGTGTGCAGTTCGCGTGGCGCGTGCGATAGAGATTAGAGACCCAGCCCAGCCGCCCAGGAATCGAATCCGCATGCGATAGGGCAGTGACGGTGGCGACATCAGGGGTGCCTCGCGCCACTGCGGCATCGGCGCATCGCCGTCGCGATCTGATCGCCCTCGCTGCTCGCGTTTGCCGCTATGAGGCATGTGTAATTCGGATTTCGACATCGTAAGTCCTTGCTTCCTGCCTTCCTAATTCCTAAACCTGATTTCGTCAAATCGTGATCGCTAATTACTGTACTTTTTTTTTCCAGTCATCATCTTGATTCTTAAAATATGGTTTTACAGTGCACCCTGTACTCAAAAGGTGGGTCGCCACTGGAGGGGACGATGGGGAGGCGAGAGCATGTTTTCAGCGCTAATCTTCTTTTTTTTTTTTTTCAATCACAGTATGAAGAACACACAACCTACTTGAATATAAGAAGAGGCAGATAGCAAAGGAAATTACTTGGCTTAATTGGAGGTGAGAATCCATGGCACCGGCTGGAGAAGGAAGTGGGTTGGGCGGGGCCGAGAGCTCCTGCACGACGCCGTTGGCGACACCGATTGCAACTCCGATGTCGACGAGGTCGGTGAAGTGGGGGAGAAGGACGTCGAGGACGCTGAGGTTGCAACTCCGATGTCGACGAGGTCGGTGAAGTGGGGGCAGGACGTCGAGGATGCGGCTGACGCTCTGCAGCGTCCACTGCTTTACAAGCGCTGCACCAACACGACGTCGCAGATGGCCGTCGTCGGCGCCAACGCCTGCCCCATTGAGAGCCTCGATTACGAGTATGCATGCCTGCCCTTGTGTTTCCACACACTCTATTTCTCAGATATCCTTACTGCAAAGAATACTATTGATGACTTGATGTCATTGTTTGAGTTTATTAATTGTCGACGTTTCAGCCCCTTAACATATCATTGTGAATTTGATTCCGAATTTGATGTCTAACTTGTAACGTAAATGTAGGTAAATCCGGATAGCATAGGTTGTTAAGATTTTGATTAACCAAGGTAGCATGCATTTGTGGTATGTCATTATGAATTTGATGTCTGAATGTAGGTTTCCTGAATTTCTCTTGCATGAAAATCTTCCTTTTGTATGCTACTTGATTGGTTGTTGATCCAATGACCCAGTGCATGAAAAAGCGTTATGATTCATTAAAGAAAGGGTTAAGTTGCATTACAAACAGACTTTTACTGTTACCATGAACTTGATCAGCACTCAGTAGCTTTACATTTTTTTTTTTTTTTTTTTTTTTTTTTTTTTTCGATCTCACGTCATTTTCACTGATGATTCAGAATTGTGGAGAATGAAGTGTATAATCAAGACTGGACAACAAGAGGGAAACTTCAGATCATCCAGTACCAGGTCCTTAAATGGGTCCTGGCACTTTTGTAGGTGTAGTCGTTGGCCTAGTTGGATTCTTCAACAACATTGCTGTCGAAAACATCGCCGGGTTCAAGTTGCTCCTGACGGGCGATCTCATGCTCGAGGACAGGTACAAATCTAGCTAGCTTATACAAGTTAATTAAAGTCACGATGCCAAACACTCTTGCTAATTTCTTCTTCATTTTGCTTAATTAACATTGGTTTTGGCCCTTCAGGTACCTGGCAGCTTTTGTGGTATACATCGGTTGCAATACAGTGATGGCTGCGGCTGCTGCAGCGTTGTGCGCTTACATTGCCCCGGCAGCAGCCGGCTCTGGCATCCCTGAGGTGAAGGCGTATCTGAATGGCATTGATGCGCACTCCATTTTGGCGCCTAGTACCCTCTTAGTGAAGGTGTGGTGCCCTGAAACTTTGTTTCAAGCTGGTTCCAAGTTTGTTTTGATATTGCTGTCTTGATTTATTATCTTTTTACTGCATGCACAATGCAGATTTTAGGGTCAATATTGGGAGTGTCTGCTGGATTTGTGCTGGGCAAGGAAGGCCCTATGGTGCACACCGGTGCTTGTGTTGCCTCTTTGCTCGCGCAAGGGGCTCACGGAAGTATGGCCTCACCTGGAACTGGATCAGGTACTTCAAGAATGATCTGGACCGAAGGGATCTCATCACCTGCGGAGCTGCCGCTGGTGTGGCGGCAGCCTTCCGTGCCCCCCGTTGGAGGCGTGCTCTTTGCGCTTGAAGAAGTTGCATCATGGTAATCTATCTATATATTCTTGAAACTGAAACAGTTGGAGGAGTGCCATCAACTTCCATGGTTTATCTCTTGTCAGGTGGCGGAGCGCGCTGCTTTGGAGGACCTTTCTCCACGACAGCGGTGGCGACAATGGTGCTGCACGCGCTAATCACCTACTGCCGTACTGGCCACTGTGGCCTGTTTGGCAAAGGAGGGCTCATCATGTTCGATCTCGGCTCACGGCAACCGACCTACACCTTAACGGACCTTGCCGTGGTCATGTTGATCGGCGTCCTCGGCGGTCTGCTTGGGGCTCTTTTTCAACTACCTCGTCGACAGGGTCCTTCGCGTATATGGCCTCGTGAACGAGTAAGTGCCAGTGTGCCATCTGATGGTGATCCTCACACTCTACATCACTTTCATAACCACTGGGCGCGTTCAAATTTTTGCAGCAAGGGCGCGTGCTACAAGATCGTCCTGACGGTGACCATCTCGGTGCTCACTTCGTGCTGCACCTTCGGCCTGCCGTGGCTGACGACGTGCACCCCGTGCCCGCCCGAGCTCGCCAGGACGATGAAGTGCCCGACCGTCGGCCGCTCTGGCAATTTCAAGAACTTCCAGTGCCCGCCGGGGCACTACAACGCGCTGGCGTCGCTCTTCTTCAACACCAACGACGACGCCATCCGCAACCTCTTCAGCGCCGGGTACGGTCACAGGGAGTTCGGTGTGTCGACGCTCCTCACCTTCTTCACCACGGTGTACAGTCTGGGCCTGCTCACCTACGGCGTGGCCGTGCCGTCGGGCCTCTTCATCCCCGTCATCCTCTGCGGCGCCTCGTTCGGCCGCCTGGCCGGCACGCTGATGGGCTCGGTCAGCGGCCTGGACCCGGGTCTCTTCGCGCTGCTCGGCGCCGCGTCCTTCCTCGGCGGGACAATGCGGATGACCGTGTCGGTGTGCGTCATCCTGCTGGAGCTCACCAACGACCTGCTCCTGTTGCCGCTCATCATGCTCGTGCTGCTCATCGCCAAGACGGTGGCGGACTGCTTCAACAAGGGGGTGTACGAGCAGATCGTGCGCCTCAAGGGGCTCCCATACCTTGAGGTGCACGCGGAGCGGTGCACGCGCAGCCTGGTGGCCGGCGACGTGGTGTCCGGCCCGCTCGTCACCTTCTCCAGCGTCGAGCGCGTGGGCGCCGTCGTCGAGACGCTGAGGAACACGGGCCACAACGGGTTCCCCCGTGATCGAGGAGCCGCCGTTCGCGCCGGCGCCGGAGCTGTGCGGACTCGTCCTACGCCCCACCTGCTGGTGCTGCTGCAGGGGCGGATCTTCAAGAGGAACCGCGTCAAGACCGGCGCCGCCGAGGTGTTCCGCACGCTCGCGCCGTTCGACTTCGCCAAGGCCGGCTCCGGCAAGGGCCTCAAGGTGGAGGACCTGCAGCTCACCGAGGAGGAGATGGGCATGTACGTGGACCTCCACCCCATCACCAACCGGTCGCCGTACACCGTCGTGGAGAACATGTCGCTGGGCAAGGCCGCCGTGCTGTTCCGCAGCCTCGGCCTTCGCCACATGTGCGTCGTGCCGAGGACGCAGAGGGTAAGCATGCCAGCCGCCGACGTGCTTTTCAAAATCTCTCTGGTTTCGTATGTGAAGTGACTCGATTCTTTTGTGTTGTGCAGAGGCCGCCGGTGGTGGGGATCCTGACGCGGCACGACTTCATGCCGCAGTACATCCGCGGGCTGTTCCCGAACGCGCTCCCCGCTAGAGCGAGAAAGCAAGGCCGGCACGCGAATGCCATTTCATTGCATTGCATTGCACTGCACTGCATCTGTATAGGTTTTTTTATCAGTATAAGTTTATTAGGCTTTCAATATGTGTTTCGAACAAAAAGGCTTAGGCTCTTTAGTCAGCACCCTGCCCCCCTGCGATAAAAGAGGTGCGCCTGAATTTTCTCAGAACTGACAAGCCTGAGATTTCAGACATTGTACAGTACATCTCACAGATAATTATTGGCGATTGTTTCAAATATATTTGAACCAGTTTTCTTGAGACAATCAGCAATATCCTGCATATAATTTCTACACCAACAGTATGTAACAAGACCAATCAACAATGTCTAAAATCTTAGTTGTCTGAAGTCTGTTCGTCCCCTGGAAGTTGAATCTCTTTTTGTTTCATTTCACTAGTAGCAGCCGTGCGCACCTGCGCGCGAGGATAATCTGTGTCACTTTTGTACATGAATCAAGGCACAAATAATTACATTGAGTTAGGTAATACACTGTTGGAGACGAAGCTTTGTTTGTTAATTAGGATGGGTATAGAATATTTGGATTGATATTACATAAGATTAGTTGCAGCTGTACTGAGGGCTGCCCTGGTCCTTCATTGATATGCAAAAAGTTTGGTCGAACGCTGATTCTACTTTATAACCTCCGTTGACAGAGCTTTGGGAGGATCTATTATGTCAGTGAGCCATCTTCGTTGTTGCTAGACGTCTCCATCGAGGATTCTGAACTAACATCTGCATACATATGAATATGTTTTATGGTGTCTGGTGTCAGTGTAAGCTGTTTGTAAGTAATATTTGGAACCCTGGACATGCGAACAAATATTTGGCAGTCCTAAAGTAAATATATTCTCCTAAGTGGTAGCAGAGGGATTGCTAACAAAATATCATTTTGGAGAGAAAGCACAGGGGAAAAATAATGGCTCAATGTTATCTGTAGGCGGCTTCTCAATATGACCATAGAGAGAAGCTGTAAGTGAAAAAAAATAATGAGTAACTCACCAAGATATATTCAGGCACCTTGCCTAGTGAAAAGGTACATGTCCACTATAGGCAAAGCAAGTATAATGCAAATCCAGAAAGTCTGCAGGAGCAAAAAGGAAACTTTATGATTTTGATGATACATAATAAGCTGAAAAAAGTAAACAAATTCACCACTTGAGGTGGGATGATTTTGGGATGCAGTGGCGATATGATTTAGCTTGGACTCTATTTTTAAGGTACATGAACGAATCTGTACATAGATGCTTTTTAAAGGATAATATGGCACATTACTAAAAGTACTCATGAATTAGTTCCTTTCAAGCTTAACTGTAGGCAACGCTGCATAGAGCTACTGAACACTGGCGGGTTCAGAGAGCATATTAAATTGGTAAGGTCATTCTTTTTCTAAAATGTTGCCATCAGAACATGAACACATAAAACATGTAGGTTCAATCTTCAGATAAGCAGATACGATTGCTATAGCACTGATTTTATTATCTCAAATAAGCAGTGGATCTTGCTCTGTGATTTGGCTAGATAAAGCACCATAGGAAATATATTGACTTCAAAGATCACCGGTGCACACAATGTGCTTAGATCTAACAGTACATAACTTGTCTTCATAAACAAAGATCATAGACAATGATGACAAGGGCAGAATTCAGAAGAATATTCTATCACTTCACAGGCACACAAGCTCAGACTACAGTCATGTGTTTTTATTGGCATCATAGACAATGATCATAAGCAAGTGGCAGTGGAAAACAAAAGGAAATCATCAGAGCAAACAAAGGATCATCACTGGCAACGTCATGGGAAGCTGCGGACTCATTATTAAGAGGAAATTGCAGCCATCTAGTTGGTGACTGAATAGGTAATAACTTCTCATTGGACGGCAAAACTTAGGATTGGTAAGAAGGGATGAAAAAAAAGGAACAACAAATTGACCATGACATTGCCCCAGCTATCATGGAACAGGTTACAAAGAGATGGCAAAAATAAAGTATCAATTCCTTAGCTAACCTATGGACAAATTCTTAGTGATCAATTACTGCACCCTTTTTTTTCTGAATTAGACAGATTGGTCTCCATGCAAAGGTCTATTCGATGTATTCTTTCAGTCAAGAGCTTCTAAAATTCCATGGGAGTCAATTATCCAGTTGTGTACCCATTTATAGTTCTTTTCTTTTTGGTTCTGATGTTACCCTCAATCAGAAAATAATTTGTTTTTTTTCCTGATTTTACCATTAAAAAATGGAATTTAAATGCCACTTCATAACTGAAGCAAGATAGTGCACTGATGATTAAATTGAAGCTTTGCTGCGTAGATCTTGCATCTTCATAACTGAAATTGAATGAATAAACAAACACACTAACAAAGAGGAAAACAGGCAGCTTCTATTGCATAATATATGTGTTTAATCATCCTAAAATAGTCACATGGATATAAAACAATACAAACCTTACTGTATGCAGATAAGGTTGTAAATGGGACATTTGGTCAAAAATGTTGTAAATAGGACCTGTAAAAAAAAGAAGGCCTGCATGAAGCAGTTGATATATGGACAAAAAGATGAGAGGCGAACCGCAGCAAACACCCCCAAATTTTGTTCCCCTACACATCAAACCATTTTGAGTGCGCAAATACAAATGAAACCACCTAGGTTTTGGGCATGAAGCCACAATCATTTTAATATGAAAACAAACACAAATTAACCCATTTACTTTTTAAGCCAGCAGTACAGGCACTTTACCAATTCATGACCATAAAAATTATCTATTTTTGGAGTACATCTTACATTAACTCTAGATGAAGGGGCACAAATTTGCAATTCCAGTAGCAACTGTTCTGTAACTACACATAAAAGGGGAACAACAGAGAAAGGGGTTGTAAGTGAACAAAATGAGAAACTCATCAAGATTGAAGCATCACCGCAAATAGGTTGCTATTGAGCATCAGTGGATCCAATCTAGCATATTGAGCCGCGTGTTAGGTCTAGCATTATGGCTATATTAATATATTGTGAATATTTAAGGATAGGGAATAATGTGCAAATAATCATGTAGTCATCATGAAGGATAGAACACAGAACTTGTCAAGATTTTGTATTGGCTAGTGAAAAGGTACGTATTCATTATAGACACAGCAAGTATAATGCAAATTCAGAAGAGTGCATATCTGAGGGAAACATACCACAAATCTTGTCAGTGCCTTTTTAAATGTCCACTTAGCTGCGATGCTCTGTGACCCCAGCATGTCAGTAGGAGCCTGAATGCAACATCGCCGCCCTCAAACCGCAACCTGGTTGCCGATCCAATGGCCCTAGAAACAAAAGCTCTAGGAGTGAGGTCGAATCTTTTTGGCAGGCACCAAAAAGACCAAAACAGCAGGTGGACAATAATAGGCTTGTAAAGCATAATGACATGAAAGTCAACCAGGCGACTAAAAGTACCAAAACAGAAAAAGGCCCTTCATCTTTTTTGAAAGGAAAAAGAAAAGAAAAAAGCCTAAACATACAAATAATAATAGACAGGCCTAAAGACTTACCGATATCTTGATGTCATGATCTCCAACAATGGCAGCCTATAAGAGTATGCTGATGTCCAGAGCATAGCCAGTTCAAATTGTCAGGTGCACACCTTGTAAAGTAAAGAGAGAAAGCTAAAGATAGTTATAATGCTAAATCTATGATTTGTAAAGAATTAGAGAACCAGGAAAATCGAGGCTAAACATATCAAAGGTAAAATTGAGATGTCCAAATTTACACACAAGGATTGAAGGAAAACACCACGACTGTGAATGAGCTTGATAAAAGAAGTGTTCAGTGACAATCAGAACCAGACTACAGACACAAACTGAATCCTTTTCTCACTCTAGATATATATACTTAGAATTGGCTAGGAAGCGTATTAACATTATTTGCAATAAAATTCTAAGAACAGGCAATCAGTGTAATGCATACTAACCTTTGTTTCAAACAATCAGGATGTGCAGGTAAATTTTCATGACAATCACCGCAGCAGGGTTAACAAAGACCTTTGTTTCAAACAATCAGGATGTTTGAGTTAAAAAACTTGTATGCTCTTGGACGTTTTGAACACCAGCACAAAGAAACTCCAACAGATATTAAACATTACCCAAAGGTTGAGACTAATTTAAGGTTACCATGCAACGCTATGATCAGAAGCCATGACAAATTAAGAGACGAGGAGAAGGCGGTAGGGTTTCGCCAACCATAGAAGGACAAGCCGCGCCAGGGTCACCCGCGCCGTGGACCTAGGGTTTCCCTGATCACAGGACCGAACGTGTACCGACGTAAGGAGGCCGTGCCGCAGCGTAGCCATGCCGGTGACCAGCGCCGGAGGCAACTCGTCAGACGCCGGGACGACGCGTGGGCGCTGCTGCGCGGGGCGGCGGCACCGCCGCTCTGCCAACACATCGCACGGAGCTGCCGGCACTCCAGCCCGCCTGCTGCGCCGCCACACTGAGGGAGAGAGACACCACCGCTGCAGGGGGGAGAGGGAGGAGGATGAGGAGGAGGCGCCTACACAGTTTGAATATGACAAATTGAAATCACTCCAATTTTTTGTCATAATCTTGTTTGTTTTTCACTGCAGTGAAGTACTAATTGATCTCATAGACACAGGTATGCCACAAATATGTTTTCAACTCATCAAATTCAACTGTTGTAGAACATCTTACCTTTGCTCAAAAGATCTTCGAAACAGCGCCATGATAACATAAAGTCTGATTCCTTCAACTGTGATTCCTCTGTTCATAAGAAACAAAAAGAAAATGAAGCACAGAGGATTCAGTCTATAACTCAGAATGATAACATCTCTGGCTTTTTAGTTGTAGGATAGAGATTGCTCCAATATAACTACAACACCCTTTCATCCCAAATATACTACATTTTCTCTCTGAAACAACATGCCTTTGAATTTTAGTGTAAGATGCATTTGGTGATTTAAAGCTGTGTTCTAGGTACTGAGAGTAGATGAAACCACAGCCATTTTGTTATACATACATAACTAGAACTGTGCCTTGCACTCATTATTGGCATAGTTGTGGTTCAAGAGTTTCCTAGGTTGAATCAAACTTTCTCCAGCAGTCCAGCTCCTAAAGCTTCAAACTGGGACATACAGACTGCTGTGACTAAGGATGACCAAACACGGATGTTTGGTGTTTCTCCATGGTCGATCATCTCCTCTAGCCACAACAATGCATCATATGTTCTGCCAGCAGAACATAAACCTTCAATAACACTGTTGAATGCGCTTCTGTCGGGCCGATGATGTCCCTTCACCATTCTCTCCATTAACTTTGAAGCTTCAATAAACTTGGTTTCTGAGCACAAACCACAGACCAAGATTGAGAAAGTGTCCGTTTGGGCAACACAACCAAGCTGTTTATCCATCTTTTTGAGGTACTCTAGTGCCCTCATTGATTGCATCATGTCACAAAGACCCTTCATGAGCAAGTTATATGTTGTCACTGTTGGAACAAGGTCATTCTTCGGCAGCTCCTCCTCCAGCACTTCCACAGCATCATCCACGTTCCCTTCCCTGCATAAAGCAGCTATCTTCGCCTCATACATGCAGATTGTTGGCTTGAAATTCTTCTTGGCCATGTCCTCGAACAATTTGTCTGCCTGATCAAACCGACCCTCTTCATAGAGGTCAAGAATCATGGACTCAAAGCTGCATACAGTACGACCACCTCGAACAGCCAACGCTTGGTCAATGGATTCCCGAGCATCCTCGATGTTAAGCACAGCAAGCATTGGCACACGAAGAGACCGACGACTACCTGGTGACCTCAGAGCCTTCCTGAGCACCTTATCCAGTACGAGCTCAGCCTGTTCACCCCGGCCAGCCACACAGAGTGCAACTAGCAATGCCCGGTACACCACAACATCTGCGTCACAGCCCCTCTGTGACACCCGCCACAACATGGAATATACAACGTGTGTGGCCTCATCAAGCATGCCAGCATCACAGAGAGCAGGCACAATCGCACGGTACGCGTCCCTCTCCGGTGCGAGGCACAGGTTCGGCATTTCGTCGAGCACCTGCAGCGCGAGGTCAGGGCGCCGAACGCGGCAGAGAGCAGCTATGAGAAGAGTAAGATCCGCGGATGCTACTGACACTTCCGGGCGCCCGGCGAAGTCAGCGAAGAGGCGGGCAGCCTCAGGGAGTAGTGCTTGGGAGACGAGACGCCGGAGGAGGGCGGAGAAGGAGAGGGACCAAGACGGCGACGGGGAGGAGGGAAGCGACGAGCGGAACATGGACACGGCGGCTGCAGGAGAGAGGTTAGGGATCGAAGCGGCAAGGAGGGAATCGGCGGATGGGGAGGATGGGAGGACTCGGCGGAGGAGGGACGGGAGGACGGGGGAGCCGGCCGCGGCGCCTAAGAGGGTGGAGCGAACGTCGTCGTTGTGGCAGTAGGAGGAGGGTGGGTAACGGCGAGGGGCGTCCGAGTACAGGTGGGCGGCTTCGAGCGGGTTCTTCTGCCGGCGGATGGCTCCGGCGAGCTGCGCCGGTGTCAGCACACGCGGCCACCGCACCGGCATGGCACCCATTTTCCGTTGCTGCTGGGAAGGCGAATGCAGGAGGAGACGATGAGCGAATTCCAGGCCAGAGGAATTATTTGGTGGGCTATCAATTGATGGGCTTGGGAAAGCCCATTGCTACAGAAGCCTTGTGGTAACCGAAGAGGCAAAGAGAGCGAGCTCGCCCTGCCTGCGCGGAGCGCGCTGCTCGTTTAGTCCCACCTCGGCGGTCTTGGGCGAGCGCAGCCAGAGGAACGCTATAAAACAAGACCCTGGGCAGCTGATCCACTCATACCTTTCTCGGCCTTTTGGCTAAGATCAAGTGTAGTATCTGTTCTTATCAGTTTAATATCTGATATGTGGGCCATGTGTCCACTTTGATATTAAATTTATTTTTTGTGGGGGAGAGTCTACCACAGTAGCTTGCTACTGGGGCTCTCACGTGTCGCTTGGGCGTTGCACTACTGCCCAAGCCTGGCGCACCCCAACCAAATCAAACAAATGGTTCTAAATTAAACTCGTATTTAGAAGAATTGATGAGATAAACAAAAAATATATCACTCACTAATAATTGTTTTATGATTTTTGCACTGACAATCAATCTTCTGATAGCCTCGTTGACACGGTAACCTGGGCAGGGCTTGAGCAACGCAACGCCTCTTACTGGGCCACTCCGCTTGACTCTCCTTGGAACACGCAACGTCTCTTACTGGGCCACTCCGCTCCGCTTGACTGACCAGGTTCTTGGGCCTTGGAGCAACAACGCAACGTTCTTACGATGTACCAGGTTTTGCACCGTTCTGAATAAATTAATTCTTGTTGCCAAGCCAACTTCATTTGCTCCGACTGTTCTTGAAAAATTAATTTCTGTTGTGTTTAGCTCAAAACTTACGTGTGTTGTTCTCAGATAAATTCATTCTTAAAGTTAATTTTAAATTAACTGAATTTGTAGCGAAAAGCCAAGAAGCATCAAAGAAAATTTATATCATTATAATACTATAAACTATATCCTTATAGCTGTCTAAAAAGTTCTGTTATTTATTTATCCATTGACAAAAAGAGTAGCAATAAACAATAAACTAATAGGATGTTGTACCGAGCCTCCCCGAGACAGGGAGAGGAAAGAAGAGGATGGGGATAGGGCTGACAGGCGGGCCTGCTTGCCGGTGAGAGAGAACGAGGGAGGAAAAAGAAGATGATGGGCAAATGGGTCATTTGCTATTGCCGACCCCATGTCAGGTCTCTAAACGACGAAAAAACAAACAACTAAAATAACTATGATAGATTCATCTTTTAAGTGGTTTAGACGAGATTGCCATGTTTTTAGTTATACACACGTAAAAGACTTTATAGTTATCTCATGGAAGAGAAAAATATCCCCTAGATACACTCCTATGGTTAGCCTGTTGTTCCATCTCCATCTGATACTTTTCAGTGTACAGCATTTTCAGAACTGTCAGAGACTTTCTTTCACTGTGCCTCTGGAGCCTGGAGGCTAAACCAACTTCAAGTACTAACACATTCTTAGTTGATGGCATCCACAAGCTGAATAGCTTGGACAATTAGCCGAAAACGAAACGAGTAAAGTAATATAATAATACAATAAGAGTACACGTGGTAAGCTGTCATATCGCATCAGTTGATAACTTGATATCTCTAGTGCAACTTGCTTGAGTTTCTTACTTGCTGCCAATATTCGAAGTAACTTGAACCACATATATTCTTAAACACTACTAGAAAATCAAAGACACAAACAGCGCCACGCTCACACACTGCTCACACACCATTACAGATGAACAGTCCCTATACAAGTAGTCATGATCTATACATGACAACAACATGTCGTGTAATGCATTACTGGTATTTTTCAGTTTCACTACTGTTTTTTTCTTTTCTATTTTGTGACGAATACTGTCTTTGACTCTTCATTTTCTATTTTGATCTTCATCAATCTTTTAGTAGCAACGAGAGCATTGTAGATAGAGAGAGGGCAAAGAACACTTGGACCCCATGCCATTTCCGGCTCGTCGGCAAGCCTGATCAGGCCAGCGCGTTGGCCAAATGGCGCGAGAACGGAAACAGCCAAACCTGTATGAGATGCGTGCCTTCTTTCTCGGATCCGAACGCCCATTCCTCCTCGACACGCCTCTGGACCACGTCGAACGCCAGCAGCTTCCAAGGCGACCACAGGTACACCAGCTCCCGCTCGGGGTGGAACGCCATGAAGAGGAACGTGATGGGCTGGGTCGCGCCGCCGGGGACGACGTCGCTGACCCCGATCTCGTGCTTCATCGCCCACTCACCTCCGGCGGCGTCCTTGAGCTCCCAGATCCTGAGGCGCGTGCCGTCGCTGGACGCGAAGCGCAGTCGGCCGCGGCAGTGCCCGGCGCGTGCCCGGCAGCTGACGGGCGCCGGGAGCGCGGTGACCACGCACGCCATGGTGTCCAGGTCGACGCGGACGACGTGGCCCGAGTAGGCCAGCACGTGGAGCGCGCCGCCGGAGTAGTGCATGGTGGCCGACATGGCGTCGGTGTCGAGGCCGAAGTCGACCTCGTGGTCCCGCCACGCGCCGCGCTCGGAGTCGAACACCTCGATGGTGGCGCCCCGGGGAAGCCAGCCGGTAAAGCACACCACCCGGTAGTGCGGCGAGGCGCAGGGGTCGAACGCCAGCACGGAGAGCAGCGTCCTGGCGCGCGGCGGCGGCAGCTCCGCCCACCTCCGCGTGGTCGGGTTCACGACGTAGAACGCCGTCGGGCGGGACGCGTAGTAGAGCAGCAGGCCGTTGCAGCCGTCGATGATGGTCGACGTCTCGTGGCCCGGAAGAAGCCCATGTCAGGGGCCTCCGCCGTGCCGCCGCCGCTGCCTGACGCGCACGCGTAAGTGTACGCCTGCTGCCTCCTGCCGCTGTCCACGTCGCCGCCGCCGCCGCGGGTGTCGTCGTGGTAGAGCACCCCGACGTGATGAGCGGCAACCTGCGGCGGAGGTAGTCGCTGGAGATGATGCGCCGCCACGACGTGGAGACGCACTGGAACCGCGCCAGCGACGTGCACGGCAGCCTGGCGAGGATCTCCGTGAGCACGTCCTCGTCCATCTCGCCGTCCATCTTCTTTGGACCTTCCAGAGACTATGACACCACGAGAGCTCCTCCTGAACCTGCAGTGCACCCTTCTGCTGATTCCACTCAACAAGAGACTCCTAGTCCTATATATATAGAATTATCGATAGAACGATATATATATTTATTTATTTTTGAAGCCTTGGGTTCTGCTTTGGTTTCTCCACCGGGTGAAGCAAGATGTCGACGCCACGGCACGCAGAGATGTCGATCGATGCACATATCACAGCAAGTGCATGATACTCCTACAGTGCGACTGAACTACTCAAGGAGGTGACGTATCATTTTCTAGTCATAGCCAAAAACCTGAAATGAATGAATTCAGTGATCGTTGCCCACTGGTCACTGCTCACTGGATACATGTACACACACGCTTTTGGTCGCTATTGCACTTTTTGAGCCGGAACTGATACTAAACACACCAAAATTTAGTACGTACAATACAAGAAAGTGGACTCCGGTGCCTGCCATTTCAGAAAGAACATGGATTGTTGCTGGGTTTGGGGTAAACCTACTTTGGACGCCAGGTTTTGCAGCGTGTTTTCCGCGTTGGCCCTACAAACCACCAGGAAAAAGGAGTCCTGGCCTCTGTGACTGTGAAAGGGAGGGAGATTGCGTTGCCAGCTTTTTGAAGAAGATCATGATATTGATAGGACTGGGTGAGATGTAGCTAGCGAGTTGTCGAAGTTGTTACAGGATATTCATTTAGATGGGCACGATGATCCGGTTTTGTTATTTGGAACTGTAGAGTCCGTTTGAAGATTACAATATTTATTTGCAAAAAATTATAATTACAGACTGCAAACTGAAGCCTCTATGAAGAAAAGAGGCTAGAAAGACAGCAGCTCTTGCTACTTTTGTTTGGACTGATTAAAGGAACATTTTTATTCTAACTGGGAGCATAGTCGATTTATGAAAAAATTGGTTCTGGGGTTTCTGGGTAAACAGGAACAAGATAGCAGTTGAGAAGAAAGTACCTAACAATCCTTCTCAAATCCTGTTCCTTTCTCTCTCTTTTTAGAATCTCTCAAATCTTGTTCATAGGACTATCTTCTGTGTAGAAATGGTGACCACTGCTCAAGGTAAAAGATAAGGCATGGGTATGGGTGGACACAGTGGTCGAGCGCTCACTTGCCTGGCTTGAATGATTTTAGGCCTTCGGGGCATTGGTAATCGTTTGAGTTTTCAGTCAGTTGTACGGCGGAATCTGTTGCACCTGCGTCTGCTTTATGTGAAAACTATGGTGGAACTGGTGTCCTCGCCCTTTGTCTGTTTTGTCTGTGAACAATTATTTTGCTTTCAATGTGAATGCTTATTTGCTTTCAATAAAACAGAGGTACTCTCTTTTCTACAAAAATAAAGGAATATATATATCCCGTGGCACTTCACTGTTGGATGTGTTATGTGTACTGTATGAAGAGCGACTTTCTGTCAGAATCAGATGACTATACCAAGAATAAGGGAGAGAATGCTTATCTTGAGAAAGTGACATATTATTTCAATAGAGACAGTTTCAAAGATAAGTAGATTACCAACGTAATGATTTTATTTTTCTCGAACATGCAGGAGAGTTGTGTATCTTTTATATTAAGAAGGTTATAATGACTCTAGTAGCCACAACTAAATTATTATATGAACTATTCATGCTGCTTCATTTTAGAAAAACGAAGGCGGCATTGGGAAAAAGAAATGAAAGGAGAAGGCGTGGGCAAAACAGGCATGTGTTGCACTGCGATGTCGTGAGGACAGAAAAAACACACCAAAATGTAGTGTCCATTGAACTAAATCAACGAACCGCATGTATCCAGGACAAATTTCTATAGTATGTTTCCATTTCCATGCATGCTAATCATAAAGGAGGAAGAAGACTAAAAAAGAGAGAAAAAAATGAAAGAAGTAGAGTATAGCAAGAGAAGCCAGCTGTCACAAACCGATTAGATTGGGCCGGTTGTGACACGTTGACGATGAACTCCGAAGGGGCGACGACGGTGAGGGCGGCGACGGTTGGAGAGGAGAGAGAGGGCACGAGATTATTTCTTTATTGCTCGTCTCCCCAGAGATTACAGACCTCTTACTTATATAGGCCGGCTAGTGAGACTTGTAATCCAAGCAATTTCTCTAAAAGTTTTCTTATATGATTGGATGGAATAACTTTTTACAAACAATCATATTTATTTCCTAATAAGGGTTTTCCTTATAGAGTTGGAATATCCCTTGGCACACCAAAAGTTCTAAGATAATCCTATCATAATGACGAGACGAAGACGAAATGATGATGACGTGGCGGTGGCGGCGGTGCTGCTGCCCCGCGCACAAGACCCCCCCCCCTTTGTGGGCGGCCGTTGCGGTTGGGCTGCCCTAGCCCGATCCCCCGACGGGCCCAAATGCGCACGTGACACCAGCAATGCCATAGCAATACCTTTTTTATCTCTTGAAAAAACTCTTTCTTTTTTAAGAGAAAAAACATACCCATTTCACCCGTACAAGATAACTTAAATTTCTTTTATCCTCCAAGACAACAAGCAAATGCATCATATTTTATAACAAACACACTAAGACATAAGCACAGCTATATTTTGTTTTTGCAAGGAGCAACTACAGATTTACAGCTATCTGATGTGGGAATGACAGTAAAGTCTTTGCCGCTATAAACAATTGCGGAAAAGAAATCGTGCGGTGCAAGATTTTGAATCGATCCTTCCCTCAAAAAGACACCACCACTGGGCCACTATGTCTCTGGCAATGATGAACGAACTCTTCTTGGCCTTGCCTCCAAGCAACAGACGACCAGGACGATAGGTAGACGCCAGGTCCCAGGACATCATCGTGCGTGCCTGCCCGTGCCGGCACGCACTCCTGCACACGGTGAGGCGTCCACGTAAAGAGTTGGGGTTGGCATCACCAACGTGCGTGCACATCTCGTCACGTATCGCCGGCACGCACTCCTGCACACGGTGAGGCGTCCACGTAAAGAGTTGGGGTTGGCATCACCAACGTGCGTGCACATCTCGTCACGTATCGCCACGATCCTTTCGTTCTGGGCTTTGGGCACAAAGACACAAGAAGCGTCAGGATAAGCTAGGTAGGCGTGCTTGGCTATACCGTCCTGTGCCACTCTGCTTACAAAGCTGAGACGTCTGGTTCTTTATCAAACGAAACAATAAGATGAGACGTCTGTTGCTTGGACGCAATGCCGCGCGCGCGTTTCCCCGCGGCAATCTTCATCATAGCGCAATGGCAAAGGCCATTGGTTGTGGGAGCTCCCACGGGGGGGTTCAAATCGGGTGCGACACTTTATTCGGGTTTATTCTAGGATTTTCCGGCTGCTTGGCATTAAGTGTGGTAAGGCGACGTCCCCCGTCGACAGCCGAGGTGCTTTGTGGTGACCGTGAACTTCAAGATTGCCGGCTCAGTCCTTGAAGGTCTTCGTAGGGGTAGGGTTTGCGTGCGTGTGTTCATAGGGGTGTGGTGTGCGTGCGTGTTGAGTGCCTCTGCGCCAGACTTGTGTAATTAAAAAAAAATCGCCGTTCTCCGTCCGTGTCGTCGCGTGCGCCGCCCAGGATCGAGAGGAATCTGGCGCACCTCCCGGGCGGGGCAGGGCAGTGCCCCACCACCGCTGTCTCTCAACATTCTTGACGGTGATACGTTATCGGCGCAGTTGCCCGGTCGTGGAAGCAAGGAGGTTCGGCGCGCGATGTTCTCGCCGCATCGTGTCGTGTCATGTGGATGGATGCCACTCAAAGCTTTCCCTGCTGGTGCCCACCTGAATTTCGGTGGCGACTGACGTGCGTGCGGCGTGCCGAAAGAATGTCTCGGCGTTCCTTCTTTCTTTCTTGTTTTTCCCTTTTTTTATACGATGTCTCGGCGTTCCTTGGAGTGTGCAACTTCTCCGGCCGGCCGCGTTGCCGGACGGACCAGCTTGCCATTGGCACAGCACAGCACGAGTTGTTTCGCGCACCGCCCGGATACAGGTGGCGGACGGATGACGTGCCGCCTGGAGGAAACGTACACGCGGGCGGAGCTGCCGATTAGCAGGAGAAAGCTACGTGTTGACACATCCAAAACAAAAGGCTACGTCCCTCAAAAAAAAAAAAAAAAAAAGAGCTACGTGTTCACCAATAATTACAAAAGTATAGAGCAAAACCAATTTAAAATTAAATTTACATTCGAAAATTCGCTGAAGGTCATAGTTGATGCGGATGCTGTCATGCATTTGCATTTTTTAAAAGAAAGCGGATAGATAGATAACAACGTCTTCTTCCTTGGTTTCAAAGAAAAAAGGAAAAGGAAAAGGAAAAGGAAAAACGTCTTCCTCCTTGGGCTGACATGTAGGCCCGTCCGGATATAAGCGGGCCGGAACCGGAACCGAAGGCATCGCATGAGTGGCCCGCTCGTTGGAGATCATCGTCGAACCTGCAGTCAACAATGTTCTGTTTACTCACAAATTCTGCTCCTACTCCAGATTCTCCGCGACAAAAACGCATCTCCAACGTCTCTTCGGACTTCGGAGGCATCCGAGATAAAACGCATCTCCAACTTACTGGGGTCAATCTGTAGAAGCAAGTCCCATACGGGTTTTCATGGAAATCACACAATTGTGAACAAGGAGAAAGGAGAAAGCTACTGCTGGTGATAGGTTGATAGAGCTAAGTAATCAGATTTCCGATGATACCTTATCAACCTAAAGTTCTTTACCATGTTCCACCATGCTTTACCGCTAATATAAGTAAACCACAGTCGAACAAAAGCTGGGAGCACATCTAGTTGGAAGGTCGTATCAGAAACCGCTTTGCTGAAGTTGACAATTGGCACAATAGAATCAACTTGCTTGTGGAACTGTGAATATCCATCAATTGAGAACAACTTCATGCATACAAGAAACATGCTAAACCAGAGCCAAGCAGCTAGATTATATAGACAAGACACCAAATCAACTGGCTGGTAATTATATTCATAGTAAGTTCACGTCTTCTGTTCATATATTTATGAAATAAATTTTTGGCAACAATCATAAATGGCCATTTCTGAATTTGTTTGGACAAGTCGCCATCAGGAAAACTGGAAGCAAACCAACACAACCACAACAACCTACTGCAAACCAACCACGGTTTCAAGTCTCAACCATAAACCAACTCAAAGAGCTCCAGGTCTGAGGAGTAGATTTCACATCACATAGCTGTGTAATATTTTCGGCATTGACTTTGCTGCTGGCCGCTGCCTGAAGTTAACAGCAATGCCTTTCCTGCTGGAAACCAACGGAACATGCCTTTTAAAGCAGTCCAGTGTTGAGGCCATGTGCACAAGACAGGGAGCCAGCTGAAGAACATGGATTGCACAATGCTCATGGAAGGAGGATACTAATAGTATATTAACCCATCTCTACATGCCAATCATACATGGTAACATGAAAGCCATATGGGGACCATGCTCTGGACCTGCTCTGGACCTCTGGTTCCTTGAACAAATAAAGAAGCACACCGATCCAGCAGTACAGTATGAAAGTATGCACATGCTTTCCAGGTAAGATCTGATTTACATTCCACAGGATCGGCAGTGGAACAAGGACAAAATATTCTACTCCCAGTAGTCTGGTCTGCTGCTGCTTTAAAAGAGCCTCCAAACTGAAACAGCCAATGGCGCCAAACAACTGCACTGTAAATAAAATTGCATAGCATCTGAAAGAGGTATAGTTGATTTTAAATCAGAAACCTCATGTAACTACAATGTACAGCCATGACCATGTGAAGTTGAATGCTCGTATTACTGTATTATCAAAATTGTGGATATGATGCAACTGCTAAGCAGCAACACAAGCCACCCAGATCTTACATTATGGAACTTTTCAAAGTCATAGAATCTACAAAATTTGGACATAATGCCTATAGACAGCTTAGCAAGAGCTAAGAAAGCAAAAACAAAACTAAGAAATATAACAGCAAGACTCCTGTTCTCCATGTCGGTCTGTTTCTGCTTAAATAATTCAAATTCTGATCTGCAGAAACATAACAGAGTGATTAGCAAAGTAATATGTATCAAAAAAATTTATCAACACATGCTGAAGCAACCCAAGTTGAGCGTACATCATGATCATGAATTGGGAGAGGAAAAAAGGAATACGATAATATTAATATACAAACCTGAGTAGAGCATTGTCCAGGACCAGCTGGTTTAGTTGCGAGGAAGCAACTAACTTCCATGAGAGGACACCTTCAATTTCATCAGTCTGAAACCAAGAGATTATACCATTAAATACCAAAAAATATCAGGTACCAATAGCTCAGAGAAAATTTAAGTATAGAAAAATACATACAATGCTATTTTTGCTGCTCTCAAGATTCTTCAGCTCTGATTTGATCTTCTCTAACAAGACATCTTTGCTATCAATATCAGCATCGATATCCTTAAATATTTGCCCATATCTGCTGTTAACCTCCACTAGGTACTTCTCCAAGACAGAGAAGCTCTCATCAAGAGATTGAACTTTCTCCATTAGCAGCTTAAGAACTGTATCTCCAGGAATCCTGCCAGCCTGAAGTGTCCTTGTCTCTGAAGCTTGATCATTAGCGCCATTCTTCGATGAATCACTGTTTGGTTTAACATCTTCTATTTCAAATTCATCTTCATCAAGGGGTTCCTGTGGGGATTCTTCCTTCAAATGCACTTGCTCAATGGGCTCCTTTGTCTTTTCATCAGGTTCTGTTTTCTCAACTGGAATCAAGTTTTCAAGCATCTGTTCTACAGCATCCATTCCATACACTTCAAGCATACTGAGGGTACAGTAGAACTCAGAACCATAATGGCTGACCAAGTTCAGTTTCAAATACCTAGCCCACTTTGGCTTAAGAAAAGTGAAATTCTGAGATTGTTTTGCATTTGCAGCAGTGAATCTTCCAAGGGTTTCCCAATTTTCTGTGGGATATGTCAGACTGCTCTGCAGTTCAAATTCTTTCGGATTGGAAGAATGATGCTCAAAATTGGCAATTGCGATTGTATCTACTAAGGTTTCTTCAGAAAGCTCTATGATGACAAACTTCCTCTCTACTGAGCAAGGATTGCGGAGGTACTTATCTTTGTCTTTATCTAAGATATTGGAAGCACCCTTAGCCTCCTTATTGAAATCCAATACCTTAGCCCCTTTAGATGCTGCAGCATAATTATACAACTTCCCACTAGGCTCCCTTCGGTGGATGACATGACCAGGTTGACTAGAAACACCAGGTCGCTTTTCAGCGATTACTCTTGTCTTGAATTCACCAAGATCAGGAGGAGCAACCCGTGCTAGTCTTGGTGGTCTAGGCAAATCTTCACTCTCCACCTTCTCCCCTTGTTGAACTCCAGAATCAGCATCCGAGTGAGGAAGATGCCCACCCTGATCTCCAGAAAGCTCAACCTGACTGTCTTCAGTGAGAGCTTCTGTGTTCTCACTCCGCACCTCATCATTGGAGCACAACTGATCTGCTTGCACCAGTGTGTCCTCTGAAAGCACAGCATTTTCGACAGCACAGGTATCACCTGGCACTGCCAAATTCTCTCCATGCTCTTCCTCTACAACCGGATTAACAGGAGCAACATTCAAGGTAGGCTCAGCAACAGTAAGATCTACAGCAGAGCCACCTCCATCTGCATAAACATGTAATTACCATTATTTATTTTAAACCACAAGATAAATTAGCAGGTCGAGGACACAAGGATGTGGGGAGTTCATCAGCTAGTCTAACAATCATCGACGACATGTATGTATATTCAGAAAGAACGCAACAAGGCACCCGGATCTACCAAGTTGTGACGAACTTGGATGGCGCCGCGCGCCGCGCCGTGCAGTATGATCGGCTGCATAGGACAGACGGGGCATCGGTTCGCGTGTCACGATCACCAACCAAGACGCGAGCAGCCACGCGCGGTTGACGCTTCAAGGACGGATTGAGAAATGGTCGGGGCGAGACGAGATAGTACAGCGGAAGAGAAGAGGGCAGTTGGCTATACCTCGTTGACTGTCGCCGTGTCCGACGAGGGAGTGGAGGAGGAGCACGGCGACCCACGAGGCGACGACGAGGGAGGCTGAGAAGCCGTAAAGCCGCCTCCTCCTCCCGTTAGCGGCAGCCTCCGCCACCGCGCTCTGCTCCTGCGCCGCCGCCGTCCTCCGCAGAAGTGCCTTCCGCGACCTCTGCATTCCTTCCCTGCCCTCCCGGTCTCCTCCCCTCACATCCGCGCCAGGAAACCTCCCGCACGACAAGGACTAGGGAATCCGGCCGACCCCGAGTAGGAACGGTCGGAAATCAGGAGCGCGCCGTCCGGCGTGACGCGACGCGGGGCTGCGGAGACGCGGCCGCGTGGCACCGGGCGGGGGCGCGGGGGTTTGAAACGGCCGGAGCTCCATCAGCGGGAGGGGAAGAGGGAGGCGTTTATGGCCTCTTGTGCGCGAGATCTTGTCTGCTTCGTCTTCCCTTCCCGTTGGCAAGGCAGTGTGTCCGTCCAGCCTGTGCTGAGGTGGATCTCCTCGATTGCTTGGATTCTCCGTGTTGTTTATTCTCTCCAAATCCAACCTGCCTCGTTATGCTTCTTTTAGTTTCGAAATTCAAATAAGACTCTGTTTCTTTTGTGTTTTTGGATTATATAAAATAATAATAATTACAGGGTATAAGGATATGTAACTATGTAAGTCATTTTTGCAACTGGTTTTCATATACAGATTGTTTTTTTCAAAAGGATTCAATTGAAGGACATACTAGATCAAATCAAATGACCTAATTGCAATTTATATTGTGAGAGTTGTACATGCACATTCTTAGCGTAGACCGACGTTAGCG
The DNA here is from genome assembly GCA_015847255.1 of Hyparrhenia diplandra. Classification (NCBI taxonomy): domain Eukaryota; kingdom Viridiplantae; phylum Streptophyta; class Magnoliopsida; order Poales; family Poaceae; genus Hyparrhenia; species Hyparrhenia diplandra. The sequence goes on from JADLZK010009368.1 coordinate 273,663, forward strand.
TCGCGTAGCGGTTTCGGAAACAATCAATTCTACTCCGAGTACGCGTCACGGGTAGCATGTCACGGTTGGTGCACGAGAACGGACGCCACGCGTACCAGCCAATCCGGAGCGGACACGCGTGCCCGCCACGTCATCTAGTACTCGAAGCAACGTCGGTCCCTTTGCGTTGCGCCGCTCTTGTGTCCCCACAAAGTAACCTGTTGACCGATGGATGTTGGCATTGTTTGATAATAACACTAGCAACTGACGTGCGGGACCCGCCCGCACCACGCCGGCCCCAGATTTTCAGTCTCCGCGTCGGTTGTGGCGCCGTTTTCCGAATCTCCAGGCAAATATAGCCAGCCACCTGCCCGCCTTCTACGGAGAACCCGTCCGTGCCCCTTCCGCCTCCTGGTCCTAGCAACGAACGGCCTACCCTACGCGCGCCGCCACCTGATTTCCTCGTGACGTCGTGCGGCATCACAGATTCTCGCATCCCGCCGTCGGCGACTCGGCGCCCTGCTGATTGCGGCGCGGCCGCGCGAGGAGTGTTCGTAGCCGCCATCCGTGCGCAGATTCAGTCGCCAATGGCGAGGAACCCAGGCTGCACCGTCTTCATAGGTGAGACCTCTCTTCACGCTCGCGATTCCCTTCCTTTCGTCGTTATGGGTCGTTTCGTAGGATCACACGAGGTTTTAGGATTATTATTCTAAGTTTCGAGTCAGCTGCGTGGTCCAATCAAGTTGTGTGCGTTTGTTTTGGTCAGAGTATTAGAGATTGGATGGTTTTATTAGATCTGTTTGCGTGGGAAATTCGTATATTGTGTGTCTGTTTGTTCTGCGCTCTCACCAATCAAGCGTATACACGGGTGCTTCTAGACTTTTGGCTTAATAGAAGCCTTGCTATTTGGGCCTTTGGGGCAATGGGTGGGGTTTGTGATTTAATCCTCTTTGTTGTGCCGCTGATTATCCATTTCTGATGCCGGTGTCACTGACATAGTGTTCATTAACATTTCAAACGCCAAATTCGGTGGCACTAACTCACTAGATAGTGTTGAGTAGCATCGACTATGGATTTGCCGGATTTCTGCTTTTTTGAAGCATTAGGCATTTATCTGCTTGAAGATTCCTAGTTTTGCCACTGTTGCTGCTATGTCTATAGACTAAAGTTGCTCATTCTCTGTTTCAGTGCAGTTGTCATACCTTGTCAATTGATTTGTTCTAAACCTTTTTATTCCTAAACTTTTGGCAATGCTTCTGCTTATGTTATAGAAAGAGATAGAGCTGTATATCCTGTTCGGTCGCTTGCTATTTAAATTGATGACTAATGTCCACATAATCAAACTTTCAGCCACTTAGGGCTTCTGAATTTTAACTACTACTCCCTTTGTTTCAAATTGTAAGTTATTCTTTTCTAGGTACATAACTTTTGCTACGCACCTAAATATACATTGTGACTCGATACATAGTAAAAGCTATCTACTAGAAAAGCCAGAACGATTTATAATTTGGACTGGAGGGAGTAAATATTAGTGTTGTATAATGACATCATATATGTATGTTTGGACAATTGTCGTTTCAAATTTTATGTGTTACTGAACTATCCTGTTATGGACATATGGAGCTCTCCCTTTGCGCTTTTATTTAAATTCAAAACTGTTTGTCTTTGTGTTGGGTGGCTTCGCTAATTATTAGAACATTATAGCTAAGATTGTGTTTCTGTTTTAAGGATATGGTGCCATGTTCTCTGGACCATCGGGGCAGCTGTGTTGGCCCAATTAATATCTACAGTATGCTTTATTAATTCTACAACTGTTTATTTTCTTAATAGGTAACTTGGATGAAAAAATATCTGAAAGAGTCTTGTATGAGATTCTTATTCAGGCAGGCCACATAGTAGACCTACATATACCCAGTGACAAGGAGAGTAATAGTCGCAAAGGTTATGCTTTTGCTGAGTATGAAACCGAGGAAATCGCGCAATATGCTGTTAGGCTTTTCTCAGGACTTGTTCGGATCAATGGTAAAACACTTAAGTTCGTGGTAGGTTTTCATTTCTATCTAGGTACATTACTTGTGTATAATATTCTGTCTTCATACATTCCTTGTGTATAATACTCTGTCCACGTACATTACTTATCCACAAACGCATGACCACTTCTTTTACCTAGGCACCTAGTTGTAGTAAAATGATTGTTGTTCTTAGGTTATCTGTCATACTGTTGCAGAAAGAATAAAATTTGCCAAGTCCCTAGTTTCTTCCATCTCCTTTAAATCATGTTCAACTTGTTACATAGTTATCTTTATGTCTTCAAATATAACCATGCTCAGACATCTATTTCTTATTTACGTTTTTGCAGATTGCTGGTAATGACAAACCGTCTTCAAACGGCAATAACTCAGCAATGCCCAAGCTCAATTCTGTGCCCTCTTCAAATGGCAATAACCCAGTAATGCCTAAGCTCAACCCTATACCGTTACCAAAACACACTCAAATCATGCATTGTAGTGATATGCCTGTGTCTCGTCCCCCAGCATATCCGTGGTAAACGGGGGATTGGAGGTTATGGTTTTTCTCCCACTCCTCATCCGTATGGTTTTCTCCCTCAAGGTGAGATACTTTCTTGAGCCTGTTATGTTTATACATGTTTCAAACTGCATAGCTATTTAATGTAAACTTAATCATTGTATGCTGTGACCCGCTTTATCAGGTGGACCAGTACACAGCCATGGCCAGGTAAGAAACATTATGTATGATTACAATAGGCAGGCATTTGGTTCTGTTTCTGAACATTCCCTATAGAGGTCCTGTTATGAATGCCTTTGCCCATGGAGCTGCGAATCAGCCAATCATGTACCCATCCTAGGTGCAGAAGAATGTAGTATGTTGAGAGTAGGCAGGTTCACATAGCTTCTTGACACCTCAGTGTTTTGGTAACATCTAGATTGTAGTACCTCTTAGTCATGCCCAAGCATGTAAATATGATTATCATATCCTCTAGATCTTCAGAAGAATTCTGCATTGAAGGCAAAAAATCATGTCCTGTTGTGTTCTCCATTGTCCCAGCTCTGAAGCCAGCAAAATTTTACTTATATAAAAAAAAGAGAGTGAAGTACTCTGTTATGTTCGTGCTAGCCATACTAGTGAATCTGACTCGTTCGGGTTGAATTGCTGGAACAACAGAAATTTCCTGAATGTAGACATGCTCAATTAGTTTTTGTGTTGACATTGCAGACTGAAAGCGTAGTAAATGACAAGAAAACAAAATTGCTGTCATCTTTCACTGCTAGCACTAGTTATGCAATGGTTCTGTATGTCATCTTTCACTGCTAGCAAGATCTTAGCTGGCATTTGTTGTTTATTTTTTGAGTTGGGTGAGGCGGATTGATGAGATTGCCTGCCGCCTGAATATATAGCCTGTTTTTATGCTTGACGAGTCTGATAGATTGTTTCATTAGTGCAGTTCCACCTTTCATCTTTTGTCTAACACTTGTAAGTCGTACTAGGTACTACCTTTCATCCTATGATTAAGTGTCAAGGTCATTGTCCCAACTACCACCAGCTAAGCTTGTGCTAAGTGATGACAAGCAAGCTGTCTTCTCACCGTTGCTTCACTAACAATAGCATTCCATTACTCTGTTTCGAACCTACTAGCCTACCAGCATCCTCGAACAAGGAAAAAAAGAGATGGTGTATCACTTTTTAGAGGACGTGTATCGCACTAAGGAACTTGTTTTTAACTCACCTGACCCAAAAATTATTCTATTCTGCAACGAGAACTGCCTACAGAAGAATTAAACTCTGTCATCGTTTGGAGGCTTCTCCAAGGTCAGAACTATGGTTGAAGCCATGAATCAGAATGGTATTCCTCTCATCAAGTAAGTTTACTTGAGATGCACCCCAGCTCCTCTACTGACCCTGGACCTAGGGCTTCTTTCCTTGTTTCCATGTATATTCCTTGTCCTTGGCCACCAAAGCAAATATCATCTCTGTCGGTCTATCATTTGGCCAAAGCAAATATCATCTCTGTCGGTCTATCATTTGCTCCTTTCCGGTGCAGCTGAAACCATTTCTGTATAAGTACTGCAAATCCCGGTTTCAGCAGCTTTCTTCTGCACCGTTTCTGCCCTCAACCTTTTTGCGTCGCAGCAGCAGCCGCCTTTGCACCTTGACCGATTTGAAGCTGTCCTCTTCACAGCCTCAGCGACCGATGCCACAGCTACACATGCACGAGCAAGTGCACCTGTTCGTCAACCTCGACTAAACGTGCACGAGCACGACCTCGCGGCTCGCGCTGATCAGGGCCAAGAACCCCACCCGTCGTGTGCCGATGGAGGTGGAGGCCGACGGGACGCAGGAAGCCACCGCAGGCGCAGGAGACGGCGGCGTGGACGACGTCTTCTTCTGTGTCGCCGCGACGTCCAGGGGCAACAGGAGCAACATCTCCTACTTCCATACCAACGCGGTCGGCGAGGACGCCGAGTCGGCCCTCGCTCTCGCCGCGCTCTGCCTCGACCACGCCCCCGAGCACCAACGATGGCGCCACCACACCGTCGTCGGAGCGAGGACGTTCGCGTTCCTCTCGTCCGACGACGGCCGCACGTACTTCGCCGCGGCCGATCCGACTCCTGGCGCTGCCGAGGTGGTCCGGTTCCTGGAGCGCGTCCGCGACGCGTGCGACGCCGCGCCCAGGAAGCGCCTGCGCGACGAAGCGGTGGCACCCGTCGCGCGCCAGTTCGCGAGGACGCTGCGGGCCGCGGCGGGTCTGACGACCTCCGGCATGGCCTCGCTGCAAGATCAGGAGCCGTCGTCCGCGCCGCTGGCGCCGGAAAGCGAGAAAGACGAGGAGCACCACAGGGCCGGAGAGCGACGTCGCGCCTTGCAACCGGGGAGAGCACGCTTCCGGGGTGGCGCTCGTGGAGGCGCCACGCGGCGGTCGTGATCATCGTGGATGTGGTGCTGTGCCTGGTGCTGTTCGTCGTGTGGTTGGGCGTGTGCAAAGGCTTCAGGTGTCTGACGCGATGAATCGCTCGATCGTCTGCAATTGTGGTCACGTCCATGCTGTGCATGGTTTGCGTTGTTTATCACATCTACAATTTGTAAAAGATCGGTTTAGAAACGAAGACTCGTGCCTTCAATGCACGCACTGGCATTGGTCACTCGAGCCTGCGGGACTCAGCAGCTCTGCACGTTTGCAAAATGCAGAAAAACTGCAATGGTGTAGATAGCTCGTTTCCTATAAGACTAAAGGCATGTTTGGATGGAGGGACTAGAGACTAGAGACTAATAGGGGCTAAAAATTAGTCACTGACCCCTCCCAAGAGTCTAGTGAAATTGGGACTAATTTGGACTAAAAATTAGTCCCTAGTCCTTATGTTTGGTTATTTAGGGACTAAATAGGACTAAAAATTAGTCCCTAGTCCCTAGTCTCATGGGAACCAAACAGACCCTAAATCCTCCAAAAGATTAGAGCATGGCTAATAATAAAGATCATTGTTGGTTCTATATAAATTTGAATCCTAGAATTGCGCCTTTAGTATTACAATGTTATCAAGACTTTTTAAAGTTATCCACTCTCCAATATTAACGTTGGCTACTTATTTTGAACTAGAAACATACTCATCAAATATTAAAGGACGGAGGTAGTACGATATAACTGAATGCTTGTAATAATTAAACTATTCATGTGATTCTGGTATGATCAAACAAAATAAGCCTAGGTGCATGGGTTTTTGTTGACCACAGTCGCATTGGGACAACCACGCGAATGGAATTATGTAACTGCTCACACTCATGGGTGCATTTGCAACGCCCCTTGAGAAATAGGGACACATTATGGCAAACAGTAGCCTGAGATTGCCCTGTCTATTGGTCTTCAGAAATTTCAACCAGACAGTGGTATCTGAAACACAGTGAAACATCGATGGAATTATGGATGGAGCTGGCGTCACTGTCGCTGTTGCTTGCTTCAAAGCACGGCCAGAAGCTTGGACGGTGTGCAGCTGTGCAGTCGCAGACTCTCTCTAGAACTTCTAGGTATTCCAGGATTGCAGAAGCAACGTCAGCATAGGAAGTTCATTAGTCCGCACAGCTCCCGCTTCATTACCTAATTTTTCACAGAAACAACATCGCCCAATTTCATGGCCGGCGTAGTACATTTAGAAACAGAGAAACTCCTCTTTGACTAACACCAGTTTTTTCTTGCAACCCAGCACAGAATCAGCTCCAACATCTGTAGTGTGTACTCGGAATTCCAGAGAGTTTGATTGGGCCATCGTAATGTAATGGTTGGTTAGTACTACTAGTAAGTTTTGGTTGGGCCACCTGCGGCCCATCAGGCCCCGATGCAGACAATCTTTTCCAAGGCAGGCATCGTGATTGGCAGCGGTGGTTGACGAATGGCGAGTCACACCGAACGAACGAAAGAAAGAAGGTGGTAGAAAAATATCTCCTTCTTTACATTAACAAACGAAAAGAAACAACAAAACCCTAGCTAGCTAGGGTCCTAATGACCTATATGACCCCGACAGGAGATCGGAATCCACTTTGCTGTCCTCTTGGTGCCAGCAGCAGCTCGTCTTTCGGGGAAAAGACAGTGGGGAAAAAAAGAGATAAAGAACGTGTACTACTACTCCTTGTCTTTCTGCTGCCAAACTCGTATCAATATATATATACAAAAGTAATAATAGCTGATGTTCACCTAAGCATACAATTAGTACACTAGCTAGTTGCTGCTGCCGTCATTGTTGATCACTTTGCATGCAGCAGCACCAGGGTCAAATTACTTGTGAACATAGAAGTAGCATCTCTTCACTTGATTGCTTTACTACATACTACTCCTACGGTCCTACCATACCCATGGTCCATGACACGTACGGCATCATGCATGCTCTCTCTCTCAGGGAGACTGGATGCCTGCCTTCACGCGCGGGTGCAATGCAAGCAAGCAGAGCAACGTCGCTGCAGAAAGGCTGGGCCATTCCAGGCCCCGGTTTCGGCACGGGCACGGGCACCGCCTTTGTCCGGGGGCGTCTGGCCTTCTTCTTCCTCAGTCGTCACATGCACTCATCATGATTCATGATCGATACCTTGAATGCCGGGCAGGCGGGCAACCGGGCTGGAGCAACGTCACGGGGAGGGACTCGTGCTCCTTGGCCACATGGCAGGAGGACGGGCACCTCCTAAATGCTTGAATGCTGATGAATGTCGGTTGCTTGTACCCTTCTCTCCGTCCATACATGCATAGAATAGCGCGCTCTTCACAATATTGCAGCCCACTTCTTCTCTCCTCTAGCCTGTTTGTTACTATGCTTGCCTCTGAAAGTCTTTGTCTCCTTTGGTGCAGGGCACGGGCTGCAGCTTGCACACCAGCAGTGCAGTGCAGTGCAATGCAGCGTGGTGTGTTGCTGACGCTTTTAACTGCATGTGTGCTGCTGACGCTTTTAACTGCATGTTCGTCCCTCCTCCTGTGCTGCTGGTGAGTGTGAGTGCAGTCAGTGCTGTCATCGTCTCAGCAGCGCTGGTGCTGCTAGTCAAACGAGGCAGACCTTCGCTCGTTCCTCAGTCGTCACAGTTGGAGCCAGCTACCACCGACTATTTTATCATAGGGATTATAGCCGCCCACAGTGCTTGGGACTTGTGCCCATGCCTCCGTGTCACTGCTATTTCTAGCGCTGTTCTGTTTTAGCATCTTCATTCTTCTTAGGATTAACTAGCATTTCTCACCATGCTGGGGGGGCAAAGCATCCTTTAACCTAATCTATCGATCATGCTGTTGCTCATGGAGATGTAACGCAAGCTTCTTATTGCCATGCATGCATCTATAATAATTCTATATACGATGCACGGGTTAATCGATGGCACAATGCAATTTTCCGAGAATATATACGGTATAGTATGTGACGTGGAATCCGTGATCCACCCACGTACTACGTATACCCGTTATTCTTTGGTCCGTGTCCGACCGGGCGCGCTCGCCGGAGAAAAAAGGTGGAAAAGTAGTTGTTTGTTGATCTTTCGCGGTTGCCCATTTGGGACGCAAGATATTCCCCGAGCCGGCAGCCGGGGCGCATTGCTGGTGACGCCCAACCAAGGTCCCAAGAAGCCCACACCGGCGATGATGCGCTGCCACGACGGGAGCGATCGATCGGTCTCTGAGCTGTCGCGTTCGATTCGATTCGATACCCGTCGTCTCGATCTTTTTGTTTGTTTAGCTCCGGCTGATCGATCCAGACCTGCAGCTGACGGATCGAGATCAGGGTAGGCTGGAGCGGAGCCTGGAGCTGCTGGGTGTGGGTCACTGGGGATCATGCATGGGGCATGGGAACCGGCCGGGATCCATGCATATATGCATGCATGTGTTTGTCCTTATGGTTATAGACGACGTAGTGTAGCGTAATGGACTGTTGCTTGCACCTGTCGTCTAGTCGCGGAAAGCTTGCGAACTTGCATGCATGAGTACAGTAGTGTTTTTTTTCTGTTCGAGCAGCGAGATTGTGGCCTGCCTTGACCGTTGGTCGGTCTTGTCTCTCCTCGTCGTCGGCCACCGTACGCGTAGTCTGGCTGCAGTCTGCGGCCACCGGCGGCGGCAGCGTTCCAGAATGCGTGCCACACTGCCACGCCAGCGATATGATACTACTACGCGATACCCCGGCAGCTGGAGGATCTCGTCGTTAGGTAACGAACCGATACCCCGGCAGCCCATTAATCCTGGCTGGGTGCCGCTGTACGGAGCGGACGGGAACAAAGCAGCAGTCTCCGTTGGTGGTAGACCGGTGGGTGGACGAGACGAAGACGACGAGGCGATGCCTGCCCGTGCCTGCACCAGCGGTGTCAGCCGGGACCGCCGAGGCGTGCGGCAGCCTCAGAATCTGCGAGGCTTGGGCCACGCCCCCACATGCCTCGAGATCCGCGTCCCCGCAAATGATTTGACCGCCGCAGGGCCCCGCGCCGCACTGGCGCCGTGTGCCCGCCGTATCACGAATTGCTGCGGGCCGGGCACCGCCGCCGGCGCCACCCACCAGCGTGTTCGTGTTAATTGGTCGCTGCACTTGCTGTCGCTCGACCCTGAACTGCGCAAATTGTCGTACCGGAGGTTTTACCTCCTCATCATCCTTACAAAACTGCTGTTCTTTTTTTTTTTTGGCGACATCACGGGCATCCCAGCTGGCCAGCTCTTTGTCTAGGGAATTTTGGCGCTTGCTGTTATTTGCCTAAAAAAGAAGAAACATAAAAAAACATTCAATGTGTTTGTATTTCTAGTACAATCGTATCACTGTTAGATTCGTCGCGAAATATATCTTCAGTCTAGCTATTGACGTCATACATGTTACTATTCCCCATAAATAAATTTAGCTAAACTTAAAACAAATTAACTTTAACCAGACGTCGAATTGTATCTTTTCTGGACAACGGTGGTCCTAGTCTAGGCCATTAGCGTAGGACATTTCCTGCAGAAAAAGTTGGTATCCAAGAACATGAGCTCCTTAAACACCGCTGCCGTGTCGTTCTTTGAGAGGAATTACCAGAGGAGTCCAAGGCCAGGAAGCAGGGCGTGCAGGGTAAATTTCATGTTTCGCCGGTACACAGTAGTACACACGGGAGAGGAGGCCGGGGAGCCTAGGATCCACAATTGCGCTTCCACACCCACTCAGTCAGCATTCAGCATCAGTCTGTGAGCTCAGCTCACTAGGAAAGGCTGGCTGGCTCCTCTCAGCAGCAGTCAGCACAGCACGCGGGCCGTACCTGGGCCGCACGTGCCGCCGAGCCCGGGGCAGGGCAGGGCAGGGCAGGGGGCAGTGGACGGTGGCTTTTGGGCGCAAGTGGGGGACCTCGATGGCCGCCCAGTAGGCCGGGCCCGCTTTACAGCTGGTCTCGTTCCTCGCGGGGAACACTCTGTCCACTCACGTGGGACAGCCCAGCCCCAGCCCCCTCCTCAGTGGGTGTGCGTCGCGCCAATTATTTCCTGAATTATTGCAGCCACTGACGCATGGCTACAACGACGGGAACATGCTGCTACAGTAGCTCCGTTCCGTTACGTGTGACGGGAACGCTCAGTCCCCTAACACGTCATACCTGAACCTCTTTGCAAGGAAACCACACATGGACCTGGACGGACGTGTGTGTGCACAATATTCATTGCATATGACGTATTCGATCGGGGCTTATTGCATTGATCGTTCGACTCAAATCACGGAATTAGTGTTGATAATAATGCAGGTGAAATCGGCCAGCACTCGAGGACAACACACGATCGCGTGGACCAGACGGTGACGGGTTCCAGGCCCCGTCCCCGTGTCGTGTATCCATCCACTGCATCTGCATCTCGGCTGCTTGCTGGAGTTTGGATAAGCGGTAGCCGCCACAGCCGGGTTTAGCCAATGGAGAACAAACAAACACAGTACAGTAGTCATGCGCTGCGAACAACGGGAAGGACAGGAAGGAGGTTTTTTACCTGCACAATCTTGTCCTTGCAGGTGGTAATTCTGTTAGTGTAGCGGACCCCGCCTGTTTCCAAGATGCTACCCTGTGCTTCAACATATTTGTGCAAGCCACCTGGGCAAACCAACAAGACAACAAACGAGCGGTCAGTGATATTGAATCTCGAACTTGGATACAATACAATTAGAAACTGCGAGAGTGAAAATTTTGCAGTTTTCTTGTCATTACAAAGCAAATTAAAAGGAGCTGTCAAGGTAACACGTGAACATTTGATTGCAGCAGAATTCAACACTCTACCAATAGAAAATGGTGATGACTTTCAAAGGAAAAGGTAAGCAAAGCCCTTTTACAACGTCACTGACACCGCCCAAACGTCGGCCTAGAGGAAGAGATTGAAAATTAGGGGAGTGGAATCCAAATCGCTGTGCAGTTTGGCACCAGCCGACGACCTTTGCACACCAGTCGGCTTCATTGCCGCCATTCTTTTCCCTATTTCCCGTGTGGAAGGTGTGAAACGACATGAGAATATAATTCCTTACTCACAAAAATAATGAAAAATATCATTTCCCAGAAAATCAAATAAACCCAAGTATAATTAGGATGCCACAAAATCAGAAGTTTAAAACACAACCAAAACATGGAATTGCCATGCTTTCAAAAATCGTGGTTCATATTTTTGATTCATCAAAAGAAATGGCTCCGATTTCTAAGGATCAACACTGATGCCTAAAATGAACAGACAAGAGCGGGTGTGCTCGCCCTACATGTATACTACATAGTAACTGTACATCGAGCACATTAATCTAGGCATAATCAGGGAGTAAAGAGGCTGGCCCCAAACATGCAAAATTACTTCGGCACCCTTGTTCCAAGATCAGTCAAACAGTCAACGGACACAAACAGGGGAAATATAAATCTATAGGATACGGATAGATACATACGTCAGACGATACTGACCAGGCCCAGAGGAAATACTCGAACAGAATTGTACTAAAAGATTCCCTTTGCAATGAAGTAGGTAGCCAAATGATTAGAGGAAGAACATCAGAATTGGCGGGAGAGAGGAACAACAAAACTGGCGGGAGAGGAGCAGCAGACGAAAAAAACGGTACTCTTCATGCCAAATACTACACTTCTATATTAACACTAATCACTACAGATCAATAGTTCTAGGAGAATAACTTTGGTAAGGTAATCACCACATATATAGGAAAAATGATCAAGACCACATTTTCTCTGGAGAAATCACAAGACAGACGCAGTACAGGTTCGGTGAAACCAAGCATTCACGGGAATTTTGGACGAATTCAGGGCACACAGCAAAATTGTGCACTTTGTCCAAAATGGAAGCTAATAGACTTGAACCACATTCACATCTCCGTCTGGTAGATTAGCAGGGAATAGCCCCCACACAGTGATAATACCTATCGTCTATGAACTTTCAACAAATTAGACTAGGACATCCCATCCTTCTTGATTTACGATTTTCTCTAATCACACCAACAAAACTAAAATTTTGTTACTTAACTTCTTTGTCCCCAGTATGTTATGCTAATATAATAAAAATATATGGTAAGTAATTTTATGCATAATCACCCATTAGTTAGCATAAGGCTCTTTTTGTATATTCCCTATATTTGTCTGGAAAGAAAGGGACACCAATTAGTCAGCAGCAAGCCACCTGTGCATGGATAGGTACGTACACGGGCAGCAGACATTGCATGGATAGGTACATACACACGGCCCCGGCGTCAAAGGTGGTATTGTTGCTGTTTGAGGGGTGATGGAGCTATGGAGGCTGTTGTTATCAGAGATGGCTTATAAACCACGAGATCTAGAGTTAGGAGCTAGGAGGCAAGAGCTTTGGTGCCGAGTCCTTGTCGAGGGACGGAGCAGATCCCAATCACACCAAACGGGCAGGCATCTCCAGCCGTCCAACTCCAGATCAGACCTGATGGCACATCACTCATTCCCTTGAGTTTGCCAGTGCTAGGCAACCCATATCATCAAACATCTTCACTCGTGGAGGCTGCCTTTGCGCATGCTTGATGATGTACTATACAAAAGTCTCCGGCCTCCACCACAGTTTGTTGCGCTCTCACTCAAGTGGACCAAGATCACAAGTGGTCACTGGTCACAATAACATCAGAGTATGCTCTAGCCTGTACTGTTTTTAACCACTTTTTAGGGCTGTAATAGGTGGCTTCAAAACACTCAAATTTTCACGGATGAGTCATTGTATTTTCTAGGTTATTGCAGCTGATAGGAAACATGGGAATATGGGTGAAGTTTATAATCAAATAATAGTCAAACTTTCTGCACAGTAAATACAGATAAACTATTAATTAACCACCTAGAGATATGGTTTACTAACCCAAGCTCATCAACCAACTTCTAAGAAAATCAAGTTAAAAAAAATCTACATTGCTAAGTTTAAATTAATAACGAAGTACATACCCAAGCTGATGTTGCTATAACTGACTTCACAAATGTCCAATTGCCAAAAGAACACATGCACAGAACCACCTGTGCATACTATGTGCTGCTAAAACAGCAATAAAAAAATAATAACCATGTTAATCAGCAACACTACATTTTTCCTCATGTTATAAAGCCGTGGAACTGAACGATTAGCAAAGCTCCAACAACAATCAAAATCCAAATGCCAAAAAAGAATAGCAGATGCTAAAGATCCAGATAAGTTCGGAAAGAATCCACCTAAGCTCCCTAATCCCGTTGGAATAATCCCCATCAACCGTTCCGTTTCTGCCACTCTCCAGACAAGGACAGCTCAACGCCACCCTGTAACTACTGTTCACTCTGATAGGGGTAGTACGGTCATTTTTACCTACTATTGGCGGGGTGGGTGTTTCCCAGTGCATGGTGTTTTTATATGAGCGTGGTTTGGACCAAAAGGACCTGGCTGGTGCATTATAGCAACCACTAGTATATATTTGCAGTTTCTGTACCCTACCTGCTCTCTCTCTCCCTCTCTACCCCTTTTCCTCTAACCTTTAGCTTTCCTTCCTCCCTCCCTCTCCCTCTCTTTCCCCTCCTCTAACAAGAACTAGTCCCAGCCATTCAGATCCTAAGTTGCTGACCTTGCTGCTGCTTGTTGGAGATAGTTTTGTTGGTTCTAAGTTGAAAGTACCATGAGTCCACCGAGTGTGATGGGGCAGTTTGGGGACACAACCTACACCAAGGTTTTTGTTGGTGGACTCGCTTGGGAAACCCAGAAGGAGACCATGAGGAAGTACTTCGAGCAGTTTGGGAGATCCTGGAGGCTGTTGTCATCACTGACAAGAACACTGGCAGATCCAAGGGCTACGGATTTGTATGATTCTACACAATTCATCTCCTTTATATGCATTTAATTTCAGTATACTTTATAAACATTTCGGGTCCCTGTTCATGTGTCACTTTTCTTTTCTTTTTCTGACGCAATATGTAGTGTTTGCTTAATTTCTGTTAATCATGCACCCCCGAATTCACATTGTAGGTTACCTTCCGGGACCCGGATGCGGCGATGAGAGCTTGCGTTGATCCAGCACCGGTGATTGATGGGAGGAGGGCTAACTGTAATCTTGCTTCCCTTTGGGGTTCAAAGATCTAGGCCTCCTACTCCCCAGCATGGTTAGATATTTATCATTATTTCAGAGCAGTACAAGGCAGTATAGAAGAAACAATGAGCTTGCTTTTGCTTAATTGAAACCGTTTTTATGAGAAGTTATCGTGAGTTGAATAGAGCATATCACCTATAAGCTTTAAAAAAGAACAATCAAAAAAAAAGCACTACATCTTTGGATATTGCTAGAAATTTTACATGCACTTCCACGCATGACCACAACTAAGTACCATGATTTTATGCACTAAAGGTTCCTTCATGCCATTAGAATCAAAGAGTTTAAAAGAGCAACAGATTGCCTAATTTCGATAAATGGCCAGCCTTTAGTGCTAAATGAGGGTATTGTGTAGGCATCCAGTAGAGAATAAAATGCTTAAATGTCTAGCTTTTTTTGTCCCAAAACAGTCCATGTTAATTGGAATTGTTTTCAGTTAGAACAATAAATATATAGATAGACAAGGATACATTGTTGGCATTACTTGTTGGAAAAGGTAGAACTGAAGGAACATCAATAGTACAAAGATGTTAGTTATCCTCGAGCTAAGTGCCTTGTTTCAGATAATGTAGTATACTATTCATAGTAGTGGATTATAAAACCTTCCAATGAAAACATAATCATATATTAATAAGGGGTAGCAACAAGAATCTTTTACTTCTATTACGTGTCGTCTTGCTTGCAACTGATAGACTGAAGACAGAAAGATGCAAGTGCCTTTTTTAATTAGTGCCTTCTCATAATAATATTAGCAAAGCAATGTGGGTAAATTTGCTTCTGTTTTGCTGCTGATGATGTTGTTACAGGAGGGGCTAGGAACTTTAGAGTGATGAAATCCTTCAGCCAGCAGGCAGGAATTCAAGGTGGACTGGGCGCAGCTTTTCCTCTCATGCCACCTTCCCTCATTATGCCATCCCACAAGGCCTCCCCTACCATGTCTATGGGTCTCTCTCTCTCTCTCTCCACACACACACACACACATGTGGTCAGGATCGGGGCCTGTGAAACTTGAAAGTCATGAGGGGTGGGGCCGTGGGGGCATCACATGCATGACATGTGCATTGTGACATGCCACCTTGGTCAATGTTCAATGGGCATGGGGCTTTTATCTTGCACGCGCCTTACTCTCTCTCTTACAGACATATCCTCAGTCCCTCACACACGCATAAAGTAGCCATGCGTGCTAATGGCACATGATGGCAGCACTGTCATATACTCACCCCGTGAACAGTAAGCATAGTTGAGATAGCCACGACCTCCCTCTCAGAAATCAAGTAGGCTCGCTCTACCGCATTAGAGCGAACAAAATATCATAATTAATTTGTAAGGAAAAAAACTAATATTCCCTTCGTCCTTCACTCTGCAGGTACTCTCCATATACCCCAGACTACGGTTATCCAACAGTAAGTACCTAATTATATTGCTAATAAAGCTCTATTTACTTCACCAACAGTACAACAAAATGGTTGCTTTTATTTATTTCACCGTGAAGGCGTGAATTAATTAGTACAGTAGCATGGATGTCACTGAGTGCATCAAAAGTATCTTTGCATTATGCAGCATTCAAATTATGATATTCTAAACAAAAAGCACAGAAAATTGCAGTGCATAATTTTTCTGTCTAAAAAATATACAATAATATAACCACAATGTTCCACAGAAGGAAAAATAAAATGCATATGACACCCAATAAGAGAAGAATGTAAGAATTACCTGTCCGTCTTTTTTTCGTGATGAAGCCATAATTACCAATCATTTTAGCTTCAGCAACCTTTCAGACAAACACTTGGGGGTTGGCATTCAGCTCTTGTGTGCTTAATGTATGATTCCTTTATGCTGGAAACAAGTTCTAAAAAAGACTCACAGTTAGCATGCACCTTTTCTTAAAACAGAACTGCAGTAGTATGTACAGCCCATCAAAGAGAAAACATCAAACCACAAAAATATTCAGCCAAAAGCTATTGTATTTGTGCCACTTTTGCTTGAACGTGACAAAAAAAAAAGTTTGATCAATTTTTATCACCAAGAAATATAACATGAAGATGCAAAGAATGCGACAGTATCATCTAAAAAATCTACAGCAAGATCAACTGCTAAAGTCACATATATTAGTGCACTGCTAAAGCTGCTCTAAAAAAGATTCACCTTCTGCCTGCATAATGACAATAATATGAGCTAAATCATCTGAACTATTATTTCAAAATCATTTCATTTCTTCAAGTTTGAGAGGAAAGAGGTAAGTGTCATGTAGATTTGTAGAGTCGAATATCTGCTCGTGGATAGGCAATTGCTTTCCAGTCTTCCTCAAAACAATTATTCTAGATGATGAAGGGCCCAGTCTCTAGTCTCTACTGTTGGCATGTCCGCTAAAAAACATGTACTCTCTATATTAAGCAACAACATAAGGAATACATAGTGGTTTCTGGTCCTAGCAACTTTTATTTTTACCCAGCCACCATGGTATGGGGCCTTAGTCTGTGAATCCCTAGTCAGTAGACATTGTTAACCAAATAAGCTATGAAAACCAAAATGCAGAATCAACCTGGAATCCTGAAGTACTGTAACAAAGCATATCTTTTCAAAGGTGCTTGGGTTCACACAGCTTACTACCATACCATGTAGGCAAAAACTTGATCAAGGGGAGAGACGCCCCTTGACTTTAGTCTTAAGAAAGGGCCCCCCACCAAACCTGGGAAACAGGCAGCAACCTCACACACGCACGCTTCTTTGGCGCCCGCTGAACCATCAGCACTGTCTCAACCTGGGAGGTGGACGCATATATGCAGCACCAGGGATGAAACCCTGGTGGGGAGCTCCCTGAAAACCACTGCTATCAGTGCCTGAACCATACCAAGTACTAGATAATACTAGGCTTTCTAAAATATCAGATACTTACAAATGGAAAGAGTTGTAGATCACAGATTTTTTATCATGAGCATAATATAAAATATATAAATACTTAAATTTGATTCTCTTTGTCTTTTAATAGAACTTCTACAATTTATATGGAGAGGAGCTCAGTACCCATTTTATGGAGGAGCAGCAGCTGGCATGGTGACAGGAACAAGTCCCTTTATCCATATTTTCAGTTTGGGCAATCAGGAAACACTACTACCAACTATACAAGTGGACAAGGCTACAACTTGCAATACCCACAAATGTTCCAGTTCTCAACTGTATCTTCTACAGCTGCAGCTGTGACATTTTTGCTCAGCAGTATGGAGGACCATTGTCACTAAAGCAGCAAAGCCCCCAAGCCCAAGCAGGTATTTCTAGCTTCATTCTTCTTGATCTCTATAGAAACATTATAAAAAGGGATTCAAAAAAGTCATCTAATCGCATTTGTCATCCTAGCTTACTGTACCATTTTAATGCAAATTCTAAACTCACATATTGTTCTAATAAACTGCCAGCATTCATTTGTCAATCTGTCAAGTTGTGCAAGAATGTAAACTATTGTGCATGCATTGGAAACAGTAGAAAATGTGATAAAAAAAATATGCCTGCATTGGTTTGATATGAAATTCAGTTCCCATGTTCTCAGAATTTATTTGAATAATTTCTTTCTGCTAAGTTGTGATACTAATATCTTGACAGTGTGTATCCCCATTAAACAGGCATGACTATGGCACTCGGCAGCTCCCAACCCCTGCCAACTCCAACACAGGCTACTCATCCTTACCGTTGATTCCCTCAAGACTTTGCAGTGTCCGCTGCTCCAGAGCAGCCCCTTGGCCTAACCATGGTCTCCATTCTCATCGTTGCTGTACTGTCTCGTTTCTAAACGTGTTGAGTCCATGCATCCATCTCTAACACCAAAAGGCACTATTGTAGATCATGTTTATCAGCCAAAGTGCTCACATCCATATCCCACATGTTCATGTGGTGACTGGATATTAGCTTTAGCCCCAGGATGGGCACAAAGCTTCACACCCCAAGGATGGGGTGTTCTAACAGACAAGTACAAACCCCGACCATTCTAACAATAGTCCAAGGAAGGACTTTATCTGGGAGAGTTAATTTCAGCCGTACCAAGACAAGGCTGGTAGCTAAAAAGAAACTAACAGTCAAGCATGACCCAGGGAGGGTTCTTGCTGATACTAGTCAAATTGGATAACAATGACAGCTAAATAACTGATTTAACTAGCATGCCACTCCCACATTTCATCAGTAGAATCCCAACTGTACCTAGCTTAGGCATGGCATTTTTTGTTGAAGCATGAACCATTTAGCAAAACGCAAAACCTACCCTTCTATAGTCCACTGTTACCTAGACCAAATGCATTTTGATATATGACCAGCGACTACTTGTGTAACCAACTCATCTTTTCTTTGCAAATGATTAGATGCACCAACTAACATTTTATTTGATCTTTAAGTTGATAGTTTGCATCTAGGTGGTTAAGGTTTCTAAGGAGAGCCTGTGCCCCTAATCAGACACAGGTTCAGAGTAGTGCTAATGTTTGTTTTGGCACTTGGCACTACCTCCTGTCACTCCAAACACAGTATTGGGACTCCAAAGAAGGCTTTGGAGTAACCAAGCAATGCTGTGTAGCTCATTAACACAATGGACCCATAGATAAATTTTTTTGTATGTAGGTCACCCCCTCATGTAAGATGTCATTACTACTCAGTGTCACTACCATGGTTAGGTCAGGCCCCTTCTCTCTCTCTCTCTCTCTCTCTCTGCACAGCGCAGAGACCTTGGTGCTCTTTAATCTACTATTACCAGGCATGGTGGTTGTAATAATAAGGTAGCACTATGCTACTCGTAGGACATGAAGAACTATTTTTTATTCCACCCTTCATATGTACTTAATATCCTGTCCATTTCAGTTCAGCACTTGGTACTTATTTCCAACCATTGTAGTGCACCATATAATGTCGTGTAATATATGTCCACTGTGCTGCACATTTCTTAGTCATCTGTCGTTCAGTTGCATATGTTCCAGTTGAATGTAATATTACATCTGTGAAAGTATGTCTTTGAAAGCTTATTTACATCATATGATAGGATAACAGTAGGAAGTAGGAATCTTGAGGTAACACCCCTTGCCCAATAGCATTTTAGTTGAATGTAAATTTAATAGTTGGGGAAGCTAGCATTTTTCATAATACATTCTACTAAATAAAAACAAAATATTTGCTGCCTTTAGTAGGTAATGTCTAGAGATTCTAGTACTAAATTCTAGTAGTACAAGCAACATCCCTCTCTAAGGAGTTCTACAATAAGCCATGCCTCCAGGTCGTCATGTTCATACTGCTATAATCATTAAATATAAATATGCAACTGAAAAAAACATTTTACCTGGACTCTGCAGTTCTATATGCAGGAATGAAGATGAAGGTAATTCACAGTTTATAATAACTACATTCCAAGCAAACATGTCATGACATTTTTATACGATGTCCTAGCCAAATATTGAAATAGGACATCATCAGTGTGAAAACTACAAGAAGAATTTGTCCCTTTTGTATTTGGAAGGGACAGTGATCAACTAGATTCAATTTAAAATTAAGAAAAATATATAAAAAATAATACAGCATTTGACCTAAAACTAAAAGAGATCCTGGAAAAACTTACCTTGTGAACTTGCAGTGAAAAAAACATTAGTATGGAGCAATAACTAACATGAAAAAATGTCAATCCGGCTACCTACTAACATATAAAAATATCAGTTAAATAATATCGAAAAAAGAAAACAAAAGCTATCAAGCTTTTCATGAACATCATAAGTCACGTTTAAGACATTGGAACAAGCTGCTTCATAACAAGCAAACAGCTCAGAACAGTAGTTTATAGGTAGACATTGGAACAAGCTGCTTCATAACAAACAAACAGCTCAGAACAGTAGTTCATAGGTACTCTGGTAGCTTACATATAGCACGACAGCCTAAACTTCAAACACTTGCACAACCATATCACATTTAAGAAAAGAAAGCATGTCTAGTGCAAATGGGTAGCCCATTATGGGACAATGGTCGGCAAACTGGAAGTATGCAAAAGCTCATGCCACAAACACTAGCATCAATCATCTATGACATATCTTCATGGTAGAGATGAAGTCCAAACCAAGACGTGCACCAAACACGACCAACTCATAACTTCACCTTCTGTGCAGGTCGCCATAGCTTGTATCATCAGCAGAAGCAGTTCAGTGGCACCTCTCGATAGATCTGATAGAGAACAGAGAGGGAGGCAATATTGTCAATACACTCTTGAGTTTGTTTTACTGATGTTTCAATTATGTACTATTGTTAAAAAAACCGCTGTACAACAACACTATATCTCCTGAAATGACTAGTAAGCACCAAATGGATGTTTTTTTTTCTTCAAATAGGAGACCTCTGTTTGCATCTTTCATTACCCGAAAGAGCAGAGATATACTGGCATGAATAAACAGTACATGGATAACCAGCTTGCAGATGTACCATAAATTAACAAGCAGCTTAACAAAGCCAATTTGTCAGAAAACAAATAGTATCTGCCAACAGAGAAAACTAAATGGATACATACAATAAAATGCTATACAATACAAAACTTGCAAATTAAAACTTCAAAAAAGTGATAAATAAACCCACAATTCATCATCAATTAAATGAGGCGTCAACAGAAAGGATTGGTAGACACTAGCATACAGAAAAAAAATTTCAAATAACAGCTGGGAACTGGCAAATCCAGCTGGTACACAACAATTTCAACAGTCACATTTAACCAGAACATTGTCAAAAACAAATGAAAGCAAACTTATTATTTGCGAAACCTAAATGTAAGCCATAGAGCGTGCAAATTTTCAGGCCTCAGAATAACCTTTAGTTATAGAGATCAATCATTTATGTAAAGCATTTTTTTTGGAAGAGAAGCTATACCTCTGCATCAATCCCATGAAGAGTGACTCGATGAAGACAACAGATACTGATTTCCTTTCAGATGAATAAACAATGCTGCGGACCTCACCTGACCACTCTGTAATGGATTACAAAATGATAGAATCAGAACAACAAAAGTAACTCCCTGACAGTGACAGTTTCAACCTCTCTGAACTCATGACATCAAAAAGGAGGGCAAACAAAATATCTAATGATAATGTGAGAAGTACCTGGGCGTGTATGTTAAAATTTTTGTTCACAATGTGCCTGCAAGAAGGTATCAGAAGTGAGATCAGAATCCACAAGGATGTATATATATTAAAGGAATAAAAACGATATGGGATCCATATATTGAAAAGAATCAGCATTCTTTCCTCCAAATAAAATGTCCATGGTGTAAAAAACCAAAGTAGTTATTAGTAAATGTAAACCATAAAAGAGCGTTTGACTCTCAGATTGCAAAGAAAGGGGCTGTTTGTCAGTAAATAAAATGCCAATATTGTGAATTTTTTCTTTAATAAATCTGATTAGAGATTCGGTTTTGTGTTTATGTTTGTCAAATGCTCAGCCCATATAAAAGCTCCCATGGAATTAGTGCGCAGGAGCAACCTCTTTCAATTAGAAAGCCCATAGATCAAGTGCTACAACTTTTGTCCTAACTACCTCTTGCAGGAACATTGTGAACAAAATTCTCAACATACATGATCAGGGTAAACTTCCGTCATCATCAGGATATTTTGTTTGCCCTCTTTGATGGAATACGTTCAGAGAGGTTGAACTGTCGGAGTTATTTTTCTTGTTCTACTTCTATCACTTTGCAATCCATTAGAGTGGTTGGGTGAGGTCCACAGCATTGCTTAC